>SNQJ01S0059534.1:7557-32273 GCA_010110895.2 Picea sitchensis | reverse complement strand
CAAACCTGGGGTCTCCAACTTCTCATGGCCATAACTCTCTAACCATGAGGAATTATGTGACGTTCCACATACCACCGGAAATGAAATGAAAAGCACTATCCATCTAGGATATTTTCCCTGACAAAATCACTTTCCTTCATCTCATTATTGCATAATTAATCATGGTTTCTCTTACTCCACAAAGCATCTTCCCGTGAGGGCTTTCACCATAAGGGGACCACTTTGGAGTTCATCCATATTTACTTCTTATCAACCATGAAAAAGAAATAATGAGTCACATTTACATCAAACAATATTGGGTCCATTGCCCAAGCCTTTGTGCTACGGGGCTTTCTTCAAGGGTTGACATCAATGACAACCAACCTTAATCAACAATTTATACCCTTCCAAGTAACTTCTTTACTTTATATTTGAGCCAACTTGTAACTTCTTGTTTGCAACAAATTTTATCCTTTAATTAATTTTGGGGCTGACTTGTAACTTATTTTTGCAATCATTTGGGGTATTTTTAACCATAATTGAGGGCTTCATCTTTAAGAGGGAATAACTTCTCAATCATGAGGAACTACATGGTACCTACTATTGGAAACATAATGAAAAGGAATATCCATCTATGAGATTTTTTCATCCATTTGCAATGTCCTTAACCCTCTTTTTCTTGAATCAACTTTGGGCTTCATGACTACACCTTTGGGTCTTCTTAACTACTTAACCATACTTATAGGGATTCTTGTAAACTTCTTCAAAGCGTCTTCCCATGAGGGCCATGCTTAAAGCTACAACATAAGGGGGCCACTTTGGAGACTTCTTCAAATAGACCCATCACTTCTAAGGGATTCTATACTTCTTCTAGGTTTGACATCAATGACAACCAACTTTCCAACAATATCCCCCTTTGGCATTTATGGAAACACTCATATTCCGCCTGTGATCATTTCTCCCTCTGTCTTCATGCTTGCTCCCTTTTTCTTCATGATTTAGAACTTTCTCTCCTACTTTTGTTCTTTCTCTTCCCTTTGACATCAATGGAAAAGGGTAACTCCCTTTGTCTTATTTTCAAGAAGTTGTGTATTTCAATGTGGGGTTTCTTGTATATTCTTCATTTCCTCTCTTTCGAGGATTCTTGTCCATTGGTACTTCCTGGTGTAATCCACTGACGTATATTAAAATCGTTCATGTCAAATTTCCTTCATTACTTGAATTCAAATATTCATGGCTTGTCATGTCTTTACTGAGATGATATCAATGACACAATATCCTCTTGATAGTATAAATCCTTCTAACAAGTTATCTTCCTCTGTCTTGGTGTGCCTCTCACGGCTTGCCTTCCTATGACTAGTTGGTTCGACCTATCAATATGCTTCTTTTCCGAGTCATGTTATTTACTGAACATTCCTCTTGATGACAATAGAAAAAATTATTTTTGCAATTCCTCTTGATTTCATGATTTCATCCACTATCATGTATATTCTCTGGTTTATGTCAAGTATTATATTCTAGACTTGCCAAATATCTCATGAATTCATTGTTGTCCATATGTCACAAAACCGTCCATGACTCTGCTACTCAATTGTACACTATGTTGACTAATATACCACTTCACTATTCTAAGATCTTCTTTGAATATTTTGCAACTAATCACTGCATAATCATTCTTCTCAAGTTGAATCAAATATCTTCATTAGTATGCTTTATCTTCAAATCAAAATCTACAAGTTTTCAACAAGTACACATTCCCGTATCTATACTGAATATATCCTTGCTCTATACAATCATGAATCTCTGCCTCAAAAGTGTGTCAATGATATCCCTTGTGTCCTCCAACTAATCCCATACCTGCATGGGGATGTGTTCTGAAAACTACTCCTTAATCAACCAATCTATCATGAGAAATTTTGTTCCTCTGCCATCAAACCATTCATAATCTTCCTTCCAAAAATCTGCAAACACTTCAGACTGCGCAAAAGATAGTTATCCAATATGTAATAGATTTTTCTTATAATCCCCCTCTTCAATATTCATATTTATTGGGAGTCTCCATGTCGGATGGCTTAGAACAATATATAAGTCTTCTCTGTTGAGGGGTCATCATTTCGAGTTCTAACATCTTCCTCTTTACATGTAGATTCATCATGATTTCACAATTTTGTAAATCCTGTTAGTATAATTTCTGGGAGTTCTTCATTCACATGTTCTTCTTGTTTTTTTTTTCTTCTCCAAACCTTCTTGCATCTGATATCTATGTTTTCCTTCAAGGAATACTTCATCAAGCTTCTACAATCACGAGCTATGTGTCCATAGTTGTGGCATTTGTAACATTGTAGGGGGGCACATAAACATCTCTTGCTTGAACATTTCTTCCATATGCTCTACAATCTAAAGATTTATGTCCAAAGTTATTGCAAGTAAAACAATAACCAGGAAATAAACTTTGATACCTAGGTGCCATTGATCCTCTTTATGATGTATTCCTTAGCTAATCATGATCTGCTCTTATGTTGTTTCCTTCATACTGAATGAAGCTTCTTTAATACTTGGATATAGAAGGTATTTTCTATTCAACCCTCTTTGACTCTTGTTGACTATGATTCCTTCCTTTGAGAATGTCTACATAATTTGTAGGCTTCTCTTCATTTTTTTATTTTTTTTTTGGAAACCTGGAACACTTCTCTTTAACTTTCATTTCTGGTTGTGTGGAGCTTTCTCTTTATTGAACACTCTTTCTTGGATTGGCATTTGCATATTATTTTCATGAGGCCTCCCCAGTGTATCCAAGACCTACCTTATTGAAGGGTGACCTTTGACAACTAAGAATATATTCTAGTACTTGATTGCTCTTCGAGTTATTTTTGAGATTTTCAACTTCAACCCTCAATGAGACGACTTATTCTTCAACCTTCTCACAATTTTATTCTTTCGTCATCATATATATCTTCATTACTTCTTTCATTCTCTTTGCTTACTCGAGTTGGGTTTTCAAGGACATGATTTCTTATTCAAGTCTTCTTTCTTATTGACTAAATTATTCTTCAATATTGTTTAATTCCTCGAATATTTCCTTAAGACGATTTATCAAAATATCTTCTCTCTTTCCTACTTCCTTTACCTTGATGTTTAAGTGAGTAGCTTATTCTTTTGCCTTGACACATTCTTTTCTTTGTAATACTATTTTAGCTTCCAAGCACTGATTTTATTCCAACTATTTTTTGAGGTTTTATTCAATCACTTTGACTTCTTCTAGCTGAACCTTTCGATTTATGATAATCTATTGGACTTCTTCGGAGTTTTTGTTAGGGTTTTGAGAACCCTCCTTCAGCTTGATCAATTCTTCCTTAAGGAATTTTTTTTCCCTCCTTTCTCTTTTTAGCTCACTTAAAGCACATATTAGCTCTACCTCAAGATCCACTTCACCTTCTTCATAATCTTCTTCACCATGATCTGTCATACCATTTCCAATTTCTTATTCTAGATCTATCTGACATGATGAGATTCTTTTCTCTATCTCAAAATCTTCTTTATTCAGATCAACATGTTCTGGCTCTGTGATTATAAGAAGAGATCCCTTAGAGTAGAGATTATGTATCTTATCCCAAATTTATTTGGCTGATGAACATTGTCCCACTTTGAATTTTACTGAATCGGGTAATCCATCCACGATGGAATCCATTGTTATTTTTTTATTCGTTTTTTATTCCTTCTTAGCTGCAGTCTTTGGAGGTTTCTTTGAAGTGGTGTATCTTGTAACAACTAAGTACCAAACATCATACCCATGTTCCTCTAAAAATACTTTCATTCTTGAGCTCCATCTCTCATAATTCTGACCATCAAACATCGACGTTCCATTATATATGTAATCCATGATCTACCTTCCAGTGGTTAGACTAATTTTTAGGGACCTACTCTGATAGCAATTGTTGGAATATTCACCAATACTGAGACGGGGTGGGTGGGTGAATCAGTATTGAGAAATTTTTACCATTTTTAACCATAACATGTAACCATTAAGTTATCAACAATTTATCACATATTATTGCATTGATCCAGATGGATTTCGGTGGCCTCCCACCTATTCCAACTGGCTCATTTTGGTAGTTTTCCAGTTTGATAGTTTTTTCGTATTTTTTGGGTCCATGACTTTTGGGGCCGTTTTGAGGCCCTAAACAACGTTTTTAGGGCTCTCCACAGTCAAACTATAGATGGAGTTAGATTATGATGGAAACATGTGTAGTAATCATATAGACCTTTCCAACGGGCTATTGTGCACCTAAAACTAAGATCATATGCAAAGGTTACGACCCCGGGAAGTTGATGTAATAACTTACCCCAAATGGGGCCCACCTAACTTTTAGCACTTCATCTCCTAGGATTAGGTTTTTGGATGTATAGGGTTTTTGAAATTTTTGTTTATTGTAAAAAGGCCTTCAGAGCCTCATTGTAAGGATCTTCTTGCGAATGAGCACAGCTGTCACATCTCTTCTCAGAGATAAGCCGCCAACATTCTAGCAAGCTTGTTTTCCACTGCATTTTACAGTTTCATCTTATTTCCTTATTGAATAGAAACTAGTTTTACTGTATATCTGTTATTTTGTGTTAAGTATATTTTGATAATAATTTGTATTCATTTCATTCTGCTCATAAAATTTGGATCAGTGGTATCAGAGTAGACTACTCCTTGTCGTTCTTAATGCATGTCCCCAACGAGGCCAGGGTACAAAGAATTGGGTCTCGAGATTGTTTCTCTTGAGGATAAAAGATATCACATGCCCAAGTGACCTCTCATGGTGGTAGAAAATAAAGACGATGGGACAAGAGATCCCTTCAAAAAAATTCTCGAGGAAGCCCCCACACAATAGAGGAACAAGATTATGGATAGTTTTGTGCAAATCCTTTGGCGGCTACCAACAGGCAATGCATATTCATCAAACGGAGGAGCAGCCCATTTCAAGGTACAAATCAACTTCGATATTCCTATATTTGAAGGTCAGATAGATGCATATGTTGTAGACAAATGGTTGAATCTGCTAGAAGGTTATTTCTCTGTCCATAACTTCTCGAATAGAGAAAAGATTAATTTTGCGCTCCTCAAAGTCATTCCCCGTGTCAAAGATTGGTGGGAAACTTTCTGTGAGTAGAAGGAAATAGAGGAACCCTCATTAGTTACAGTTGTTGTCACTTAGGAGTCCTTCAGGGATGTTATTAAGGAAAAATACTACCCTATTGGAAGTTATGACGACCTATACACAAAATGAACCACATTGCAGTAGGAAAGAGACCAAGCAGTGCCTGAGTTCACAAATATCTTCCATACCTTGTGCACTAATATGGGTATCAAATATTCTGAGTCACATATGGTGCTCAAGTATCGCGGAGATATACATAGCTACAACTAGGCCAAAATGGATTTTCTAGAAATCTTATCCTTGGGTGTGGCCCACTGATATGCTGTCAAAATCAAGCAGAATCTAAAAAAAAAGACGCAGAAATTTGGGCCTGGAAACCCCTCACAACAAAATCCAAGAAAGGGAATCCCTAACCTACAGAAAAAAGGAAAGAGAAAAGATGGACTACCTCAGGACAACCAGTCCAGGAAGCAAGAAAATAAGGACACCAGAAAGACAAAGAAAGATACTGGGAAGTGGTGTGACTTCCATAAGAGCCCCTGGCATAACATTGTTGATTATCGCTCAAAGTAGTCGTTGGTGGCTGAGGTGAAAGCCTATGAATCATATGTGGGTTTTGACTCTGAGTCAAAACCAGAGAGGGGGAGATGGATCATAGATGCATAACCCAGTGCTACCATTGTTACCACCAAGATCCAATCTGGTGAACCAGATGAACCAGAGGAAGGCGAGTGCCTTTTTCATTCACAGATGTGGGTGAAGGGAACCCCACTGCACTTCATCATTGATAGCAGTAGCTAGAAGAACCTCATCTCAACAGAGGTTTTCAAGCGAGTCACCCTGCCGACAAGGCCGCACCCATAGCCCTACACCATCAGATGGCTTTGCCAAGGAAGTGACATCCGCGTCAGCCAACAATGCCTCTTTTCATACATCATCAAGTCGTTCAAAGACGAGGTATTGTGTGATGTTTCCCCTCTTTGAGTTTTTAATGTTCTTTTGGGCCAACCATATTTATGGAAACACCATGTTGTATATGAGTCTAGGCATCATAGTGTTACTATTACTTTAAACAAGAAATTGTACAGGATACCCGAACCCCACCTAGTGTTATTTCCTTGTTCTATGTCAATCAATTCAGGAAGGTCATCCCTCATATGGGGAATTTTTTCTTCTTCATTATTCACTCTCAGAATGAGAGAAATATCGCAACCACATCCAGGGTCTTCACAGTCGACCTCTCCACACAATAGAAGCAAGTGGATAAGGTGGTGGAAGAATACTCGGATATTTTCTCCACACCTACCAGGGTACCTATGTACTGTCAGGTCAAGAACCCCATTGATATGACCCCTGGCGCACCGTTGCCCAATGGGTCAGTCTGCCGTCTCTCTTTGTTAGAGAATGAGGAGATCAAGTGGCAGATCCAAGAACTGCTCCACAAGGGGAACATCTATCCCATATCATCACCATGCAGGAGACCAATCGTGCTTGTATAGAAGAAATATGGAACCTGGTGACTCTGCATTGATTACTGGGCCCTAAATAAAATCACAGTCATAAACTGGTACCCGATTCCCCGAATTGACAACCTCCTTGATCAACTCATGGGGGAGAAATACTTTAGTAAGATTGATCTGAAGTCTGGCTACCACTAGGTCCCAATAGAACAAAAAGATGTATGGAAGACAACCTTTAAGTCAAAGGAAGGTCTTTTTGAATGGTTGGTCATGCCCTTTGGTTTGACAAATTCTCTAGCCACTTTCATGAGGATGATGGACAATATTCTGCAACCATTCACCAATACTTTTGTAGTGGTGTATATGGAAGACATTCTCATTTACAACAAGACTTGGGAAGAACACTTGCATCATATTCAGCAAGTTCTACACATCATGCGTCAACACAAGATATACACCAACTTGGAAAAATGCTCCTTCGGCATGGACAGGGTCCATTACCTAGGCTACATCCTTAATTAGCATGGAGTACATGTGGATCTATCCAAGATCCAAGTCATCTGTGACTGGCTAGCCCCAACCACACTCACTGATCTTCAGAGCTTCTTGGGCCTTGCCAATTTCTACCACAGGTTCATGTTGGGATTCTCCCATATTGCATGGGCCCTCAACAAAGTAACTAGGGGTGGTGGTAAGGTGAAATTTGTGTGGGGTCAGTCCCAACAAAAAGTGTTCGATGATTTGTAGCATCTCTTGTGATCTGCCCCAGTAATTTCACTACTAGACCTGCAACAACCCTTTGAGATCAAGACAGATGCTTCAGACTATGTTGTGGGTGTCATTCTCACTCAACATGGCCACCCCATGGCCTACCATAGTGAGACACTATCAGATGTTGTCCGTAAGTACCCTAATTACAACAAATAAATGTACTCCATTAGGCAAGCCTACCACCAATGGAACATTACATTCTTGGGAAGGAGATAATCATCCACACTGATCATAAGCCACTGCAGTTCATGAAAACAAAAGGCAAATTAGAGAATGACCACCATCAGAAGTGGTCCACATACTCGTAGCAATTCCACCTCAACATCAAGTATAAAACATGAAGCACCAACCGCGTCGCTAATTTCCTCAAAATACTGCCAGTCGCAGCACTCACCATGGTTCTAGACTCTTGTGGCCATGAGACCTCTGGATGGCCCCAACTCTATGAGACAGACCTAGACTTCACAACCACCTACCAAATGTTGGGCGCAAACATAGTTGTCGCAAATTTCCATCTTCAGGATGGGTTGTTGTGCTTTCTGGGCCATATATGTGTTCCATCAAGAGAGTGAGCGTAGATGATCTGGGAATCCCACTACAGTCAGGTGAAAGGACACTTCAGCGTTGAAAAGATAGTGTCAATGTTGTAGAAACATTCTTACTCACTGAAACTTCGACAGGAGGTCAGCAAGTATATCAGATCCTACACTGTCTGTGCTATTGCCAAATCGCCCACTAAGAAACAAGGCCTATACACCCCTCTTCCTACTTTTGACAGGCCATGGGAATCCATATCAATGGACTACATGTTGGGCCTCTCGTCCCCCAAGTGGGGAAATGACTGTGTTTTTGTGGTTGTTGATCAATTTTCTAAGATGGTGATTTTGGTTGCCTGCAAGAAGAGAATCACAATAGACTCCACTGCCAAGATCTTCTTTGAACGAGTTTGGGTAAATTTTGGAATCCCACAAACCATTTTCTTAGATCAGGACAGTCTATTTCTCATCACATTCTGGTCGAGCCTCTGGTCATTGTTGGACACCAAGCTCACCAAATCCATGGCCATCCACCCCCAGATAGATGGCCAAACCGAGGTTGTAAATCGAATGATTGTGCATATCCTGCGCATGTATAATTCCAAGAACCATTGCACATGGGATGAGAGTCTTCCCTATGTCCAACATAGATACAACCAATCCATGCATAGCTCAACCGACCACAACCCCTTTTAGGTGGGGTTTGGATTCCAACCATTGGGTCCCATAGATGTTGTACTACCCCTTGTGGTCACCTCGACCGACTCATCTCTTTCTCCAACTGAAGCTGACAAAGCCACCTAGTTCATTGAGCAGATCCATCACATCCACCACCAGTTTCATGATATCCTACAAAAGTCCAATGAAAAGTACAAGTATCGCCATGATCAACATCGAGTTCCACATAAGTTTCAGGTGGGCGACAAAGTTTGGTTGCACTTGCAGAAAGAATGTCTTACATGGCCCCATTAGAAGATTCTCCCAATCTGTTATGGATCGTACACCATCACCAATTCTATGGGTGATAATGATTTTGAGCTCAACATTCCTCGCTTGCACCCAGTGTTCAACGTGGATCGCCTTTGACATTATTTCCCAACATTATTAGACACCTCAGAGGTAGAAAAACAACTGACACCAACATAGCTCAACCCCGACTGCATACAACGGGAATCTAATGACCATATTGTGGACAAATAAGTCAAGGGAACTTGCCAGCAAAAGATCCAACTTTATCAAGTTGTCAAAGCATGGCAGCTCCTGCACCAAGGCAAGTGGCTCACTCAAGGCCAAATTCAGCAGAAATTTCCTCATTTGATGGGGGAATTCAATGAGATGGATACCATTGCTTCCTAAGGGGGGAGGATTGATTCATATGTATTTCAATGGCCCCCTACCTATACCAACTAGCTCATTTTGGCAGTTTTCCAGTTTGGCAGTTTTTTCCTAGTTTTCGGGTCCCTGACTTCCGGGGTCGTTTTGAGGCCCTAAACAACGTTTTTAGGGCTCGCCAAAATCAAACTATTGACAAAGTCAAAGTATGATGGAAGAATGTGTATTCCTCAGATAGACCTTTCCAATGGGCTATCGTGCGCCTAAAATAGAGATCATATGCAAAACTTACGACCCCGGGAAGTTGATGTACTAACTTACCCAAACGGGGCCCACATGACTTTTGGCACTTCATCTCCTAGGGTTAGGTTTTTTGATGTCCAGGGTTTTTGAAATTCCTATTTAATGTAAAAATGCCTTCAAATCCTCAATGTAATTATCTTCTTACGAATGAGCTCGGTCGTCACATCTCTTCTCAGAGATAAGCTCCCACCATTCTAGCAAGTTTGTTTTCCGCTGCATTTTATAGTTTCAACTTATTTCCTTATTGAATAGAAACCAATTTTGTTGTATATCTATTATTCTATGTTAAGAATATTTTGATAATAATATGTATTCATTTTGTTCTGCTCATAAAATCTGGATCATGCATTCAATATATCATCAACATATAACCACAGATACACAATACACAAGAGTTTTACATGGAAATCCAAATGGGAGAAAACTACAGAAAACTTTTTAATATATATCTTGAATATTACATCCACAGGAAGAACCAACTTCCAAACTTCTCCAAAACCAACTGGAAGGAGGCACCAACCCCCTATTTACAAGCTCCAACCTAAATGAAGCTACAACTCCTTGAATTCTCCAGCACCAACTAGAAGAAGTCTCCAAGCCCCTGATTTACAGGATCCAACCTGAAGGAAGCTACAACTCCCTAAATTCTCTAGCTCCAACTAGAAGGAGGCTCCAACCCCTTGAATTCTCCAGCTCCAACTGGAAGGAGGCTCCAACCCCCTGATTTACAATCTCCAACCTTAAGGAAGCTATGAATCCCTATATTTTCCGGCTCCAACTGGAAGGAGGCTTCAACCCCCTTTCCTTTCCCCTTCCTTTCTCCATAGAATATAAGCATGAGACTCAACCCATCATTTTTGTTGTCACTAATACATCATCATCAAAACCAAACTCAACATGTCATTGTAATTGTCAATGATATTGATACATCATCATTATCAAAACCAAACTCAACCGATTATTGTAACTGTCATTGATATTGATACATCATCGTCATCAAAACCAAACTCAACCTGTCACTATAACTGTCACTGATACTCATACATCATCATCATAAAAACCAGATCCATACCAGTAACCACATAAATCTTATGCCAAGATCACCAAAGGACATCTCCAAATCATGTGCTAAAACTCACCAAGCTATGTGTTAAACCATGTGCCAAAATTTGTTTCAAGCATGTACCAAAACATCCAAGATATGAAACAAATGAAGTGCCAAAGGTATGTGCCAAAATATGCCTCAATAATGTACCAAACATCCAATATATGCCTCAAACCATGTGCCAAGCATGTGCCGAAAACATGTCTCAAGCATGAACTAAGATCTCTAAGAAGTGCAACAAAGCATAATCCATGATCTCTAAAATGTACAACAAAGCATGTGTTGTGTTTCTCAAATCATATGTCCAAAATCACAAATGCATGCCTCTATCCATGTGCCAAATACCTCCAATATATTCTTCAAAGAATATAACAAGACTCTCCAATATATAACCATCAAAACATACACAAAGAAATACCTTTAATCATTTAACAACCTTGTGTATAATATCACAAACCAATAGACCTTCCTCAACTTCAACATAAACAATATATCTCCTTCTTCAACCTTTACTTTAGCCTCGCTGGACAAAACTATGCAACTCACGGGGCCTCGCATGACAAGTCTTGTGCAACCTATGGGGGGCTATGGGGATTCTCTATACCTAACCTTCGGGGGTATGCTCAATTAGGGTTACTAGAAACCCTTCTCACATCTTCGGCTCCAAGACTTCCTTCCTTCGCATTCCTTTGCTTCTTCATTTTCGCCAAGAGATCACATACTTTCTCTATGAAACTTGCTTAATAATCAAATGAGAGGCTCTTTGATGTGTATTTATACCCTTCCAAGTAACTTCTTTATTTGATCTTTGATCTGACCTATAACTTCTTGTTTGCAACAACTTTTCTCCTTTAATTAATTTTGGGGCCAACTTGTAACTTCTTGTTGCAACTGTTTGGGGGATTTTTAACCATACTTCGGGGCTTCATTTTTAAGAGGGAATTATTTCTAAACTATGAGGAACTACATGGCTTACCACCTACCATTGGAAATGACATGGAGGGGATTATCCATCTATGAGAGTTTTTCATCCTTTTGCAATGCCCTTTACCCTCATTTTCTTCAATCAACTTCGAGCTTCATGACCACACCTTCAGGGATTTTTAACTACTTAACCACTTAACCATACTTCCAGGGATTCTTGAAAAAAATTTCAAATCATATTCCCATGAGAACCATGCTTAAATCTACTTTATAAGGGGATCACTTTGGAAACTTATTCAAATAGACCCATCACTTCTAAGGGATTCTAGACTTGTTCTAGAGTTGACATCGATGACAACAAACTTTCCAATACTTTCTAAGTAATAATGAAAAATCAAAGTATTACCTTTCTCCATACATGGTTTCCTCCATCCATCCCTTATTTTTCTTCATTGAGTTAGGCATTACTCTTAGTATTTTACTCTCTTTTTCCCATTACAAATTCATGCTCATTTCTTTTAGTCATTAAAAAAAAAATGAAAACCACTTTGCATTTTCAGTCTTCATAATCAACTCTTAATATATTTTGTTTTGACTAGCATATCTTTTCATAACGTGTGTTTTCCATCTTCTCAATGAAGCTTATGATAAGGTGGGGAATCAATATAAAAGGTTATCCTATAAAAAAATATTTTGTAACCATATACAATATATTTTTAAATATTCCTACTTCTCATAAGGTTTGTTTAGAAAAAGAGTCATCAACTCCACTTATCTAGGTTAAATCCCCCAACAGATGGTTCTCCAATTCCATTAGGTATAAGTAGAGTTTTTCTAATCATATTGTATTGTTGAATTGTTCTCCAGAAGACCTTATAAAACATCAACAATATGTAAAAGGTTTGTGATAAAGTAAATAGAAATGTAATCATGACTAAATTTTGATACTTAGCTCTATACATAAGCCTAATTGTATTCCAAACACTTTCTACCCTTTATCATGTGAGTATCATAAAAGATCTCATTTCTAATTCCAAATTATGTAAGTGGATTTTTCCCACTAGTGAATAAGGCACTTGGCTCTAGTCCTGTATTATTAGAACATATTTATCCAACTAATGTTATCTTAGTTCATAAGATAAACTTAACTATAAAAATACATGGAAGAATATAATAAGTGCATTTGGTTAGTATCAAAAAATAATGTTTATCCTTAGCAAGATAGTAGTTATAAATGATCATCATCCTTGCCAGGTCCCTTTTAGATTGTTGGCCATATCGAATTATTGAAGATGTCCATCAGGATTTTCATTAAATATGACTTACTATAGTAAGACTTGTCAAGTTGGTGACCCCCTTGTCCATTCTTGCTTGTACGTTAAACCTATAAAAACTTTATCTCTATCAAAACTATTTCCCTATTCATGCCAAGTTAATTTATGAATAATACCATCATTTGATAACATATTTAAGATATGTTACAAGTATACTTTTCTCTAATAAAAAATTATAGGCAAGTTTGACAACCATTTGGAAATATCCTAGAATTCAATTGTCAAAGTTCAAAAATAAAACCCTTGAACCTTCGATGAAGATGTGATAATCCTATATAATTCTTCTATCTAGTCTATAATCATGGGGTTGAGGTAGTACTTGGAAGCTATAATTGGGGAACATTAAATAAAAGTGATGTTGTGACCGTTATGCACTTTGAAAAAAAAAGGAAATTTCCACACACTACAAGGAGAACACTTTCTTGCGGAGGTTTTTACGGAACCTTCCCTAAACAATTATCCCTTAGTTGTTTACAGTGGAGGCGAGCAACCAGAGGTTTTTGCAGAGGTTTTTTTTTGGTGCACCTTTCAGGACTATACACCTTGATGTGCATCTAAAAATACAAATCGATGCTAAAACGATCAAACACACCGTCATTGTTCATAGCGGAGGTTGTTAGCATACTTGAGTGGTAGGAAGTGTTTTTTGAACAACTTTTGTCGGTGCCTCTATACGGTACATCTTCCCTGGTACTCAACTAAAACATAAAACACCGGTGTGTAGATGTTCAAACACACCATCATTAGTTATAAAAAATAAAAAGCATTGATCAAAGTTCTTTGGTTCCATTGAATCTTACATAGTAACATACCCATCCACAAACAGGTCAGGGTATGCTACCTTCAAGCCCACCCTTGGACTTCGTACTCTTACCGATACCTTCTTTAATTAATAAGAACGCATAAGATACAATATTTAGCGACATGCACAGTAATATCCAGCAAACATGCATAATCTAAGATTTAGTTAAACGATAATTAAAATACAAAGCGGAATACATTCATACACAGATAATAATATCACAACAAATAACACTTATCTTTATAAAAAGGCGACACCAATTGGCTATTTGTTTGGCTTTAGTGTTCTGAAAGATGTCCTACAAGACATAGGATACGGCCGCGATGATGAAGTCAGAGTCATCGAGCATGAATACAATCTGCAAATTAGTCTTAGTAGCTTTGGAATTCTTTCGAGAAGTAGGCTTCTTGGGGGAAACCTTTCTTTTCTTGGAGGGATGAACCTCATCAATAGGATCTCTAGGCGGTGTTATTGCACCTTGTTGCTAATGATCTTCTTTTACATTGGTCTCTTCTTTATCTACTTCGTCATCACCTCCTCGTCCAAGCAATTCTGGAGCAGTTTCTTCTGATGCACTACTCAACTATTGAACTTGTTCGGTCTTTTTCCTTCTGCTAGTTCCAGGTGTGTCATGCTCTTCATAAGTGGCCTTCAGGTTGTCGATTAGTTTGGGGTCGGACAGTCCTGCGGGGTTAGCAGGGATAACCAGCTATGTAGGCTAGTCCTGAGTTATTTCTTCTAGGTATTCCTCTGTGAGCTTATAGTATGATTGAAGCTCTTCTTTAATCTCATTTGCACGTGCAGTGATATAAATAAAGTGTCAATCTGTGTGGAACTTCATAAGGGCCCTGAATCGTTGCAGGGTGTTCGGTGTCATACGAGGGACAGCCCCAATATCCCTCTTTAACTGGAGATAGTAGGTATGGAATACCACGTTCAACTTCCATTGTTTCCCCATATTGCTCGAGTACTAGAGCGTGGTGAAATTTGTAGTGAGCAGCTCGAGTGGCTCAATGTTAGGGAAGGTCGCACCTTCCGACATATCCCAAGAAGTAAATGTGATGAGGATCAACATCCAACTAAAATGGAACTCATAGCCCTGATCCTAAACTTCATGGCAATCCAATTCTAACTAGTTCACTAAGTACTTTGCCCAGTTCATATGTACTCCTTCCACGCATTTTCCAGTGAGGTCAACAACGAACCCTGTGACCTGCGTGGGTCTGTTCTTTCTCACTATATTTCTTGCAATCAACTAGCAAGCCAGGCGACCTACGCCATTCTAGATAGAATATACCTTATAGCCTCACATCCCCTTTTCTACATCACCATAGATATATTTAATCCTCTGCACCAGGGCGCGGTCTGCAGCCTTCCCTTGGTAGAAATCTTGATGGTCAAGTCCTTGCATGCTCAATCCAATGATCCTATATATCAATTCCATATTGACAGTGATGTGTCTATCTAGCCACACATAGCCTCCATGGAAGCACGACAGCAGGATCTTAATGCACGTGTTAACCTTTTGGTGCCTTCCAAACTGTGGTATGTTCATTATGTTCAGAACAGTGGACTGCGTGAGGTCCATAGTCCATGGTTGGGGGATTATCCTTGACTTGTTCCCCTTCGTCCTCTTCAAATACCTATGAGGAGTGAGCATGTTGTAGTTCCTGCGATCCCCTAGGTTGAAGTCACTGAATTTTAATTCCATTATCTTATCCAGCTGCAGTCGAACTGCACGTATCCCCTTCAGGAGGTACGTAGTAACCAAAGTGTAATTGAAGTCCCTTGGGACACTATCATGACTCACGATGTCATCCAGAGGCGGGATGTAATCGAGAAGGATATTCAAGATTAGCTCTGCATTCACCAAGTCATCTCGATGCTTGGTTCTTTTCTCAGCTACAGCTTGGGATGTTCCAGATCCGCAAGCAATCGATGGGGAGGCTTGTACTCCTCTCATCGAGTAAGCTTGAATTCCTATGGACATTACTTTTTCAGCCATCATATCGATTAGAACTTCTTCAACCAACTTCTCTATGGCATTGAATTCATCCAACATGCACGCTTAGGATCAGATACCTCAGGTCAATGAATGAATGCTCAATGTAATAGAACAGGTGTTGAAAGCTCAGTAAACACAACTTGGTAGTAATGAGTTATTTTGTTGGCTCGAATACAATTCAAGAAAGTGTTCTTGGTGCAACAGTCGATGGGATAAGTAGACAACAAGGTAACTAATCTCTCCAATGGGAAAGAAGCCTTCAACAATGTAGTTTTCTCCGTTACGGCGCGGTCCCAACGGTCCAGTGGCGATATTTCTGGTCATACTTGTTGTTCTAACCATTTTGGAGTGTCAGTCTAACGGCCATAATGACTCCAACAGTTATATCGCTTCACCATGGCGAAGTGTCAATCTATGTTGTTCTGATATTCTAGCGAAGCTTGAATTCTAGAGACCCTCCTTTTGCAAAGTTCTGTCTGGATCCTCTTGCAATTTTCCTAACTTTTCTTTCTTCTTGCTGAGATTTCTAGCCTTTTCCCCTGTGATATGTGTTACTGGGCTCCTCTTCCCATTCAGATTATTATCTTCTCTTGGCATGATAACTTCGCGATGTTGATGATCCTCCATAGGGTTCAAGTGTAGTACTTCTTCTCTGTCTGCGGTAGGTGCTCTGATTTCCTATGTGGACGGGTTCTTCAAGTCTTTTTGTTTTCTTTTAGCTTCGTCATCTAGATCCCTGGTCTTTAGCAGCTTGGACTAGTTTTCTTGTTCTGCTATCAAGTGTGTGATTCTCCTAGTCATGAAATCTTTTAATTCTTTCTTTTTCTGTTCTAGGGATTCTTCTTCTTTTCTCTGGATCCGATCTTTCTCAATCCAAGGTTTTCCTAACAATAAATCAAATGGGGCGTTGTTCTCAACAAATTCAATAACCTCAAATTCTTCCTTTGTCAAAGTTCTATGAGCACTGATATATATCCGGGTAAGTCTTCCACATAGGGTTATTATCTTTCCTTTAAATAATCATATTCCTCCTAATGAAGGAATCATAGTAGGATTTCCTAATATTTCCCAGGTTCATTTTGTCATGATATTCACCTATGTTTCCTCATTCATAACACACTCAATGTCGAAGTCTCCTATTCTTGTGTCTATGCACTCTGTTTCTTTGAATATCTCGGATAAGTTGATGTTTATGTGATCATTCGGGGTTTCTTTCATTTGTAGTAATACATTCTATGATTATTTATGGGGTCCTGCCATGATCTTAATTTCTTGACCCTCCTTAGGGTTTTCTTGTCTCATATTCATTCCTTCAACCTTAGCAATCATTCTAGGGAAATCCAAAACTTCATGATCCATATCTTTACAACAAAGAAAACTAGGTCTTCTACCAAGGAATTCCTTAGCAAGATGTCTCGGTCTTCTGCAACTATAACAAAGAGTTAATCCTCTTTTTATTTTAACTCATCCCCAACCTTTCTTGTACTGCGCACTAGGATCATAGTAGCGAACCTGCAAAAAAATCTTTCTAGGAACCTGCATCCATTTGTTAGTGCAAACATTATTTCTATGCATAGGGATAACATATCTTTCACTATTTTTATCAAATCTACTCATATCGAATCTTCTTTCTTCTAGTTGTTCCCTAATTTTCAAGCTAGGACAAAATTTATCAAACATACCTAGATCCATACTTTTGAAACAAAAATTTCCACTTATCTTACCTTTTCAATTAAAAATGTTCACTGTTCTTACCTTTATTAGGTCACAAAGCTTCAAGATCTTACGTCTTTTCTTCATATCAGACTTCTCTTCTTAGCACAGAGCTTTTCAGTTAAGTAGAATACTGCGCACTAGGGCAACAAATCTACGCACAGAGATTTCTCTTTTCTTCAATTCCCAACAATCACAGTTTTAGATCCCAACAACAGAACCATTTGTTGGCACAGGGGAAGACTCGGGGTTCAACGCTTCAATAGTGCACCAACAAATCCCTAACTAACGGCCTTTTCGGCAACACCTGCGAAGTAGATGAAGTCTCACCCGAGGTAGAGGTAGGGGTGGTTGGAGGACTCCAATGTCTGCAACCTTAGATGGGACATAGATCTGTGATTACAACACCTCAACATAGCACTTAGTAGTTATAGTTCATTAGTATTCAGCCTTTGCTTACAACCTAGATAAACCCTAATAACAGAGCATCGCAATATTCATCCATATTTAATGTATTCAAGCACTAAGAATATCAACACAGATCAGATCTAGCATCTTATTCACTTCATTAGGCACTAATCTATCATATTCATCTAAGCATTCCTCATTACACTAAGCATTAATCACATAAACAATCTAACAACCATAATGCACAAAGAAACCACAACACAAGATATATGTGGTTCACCCCCAACCCGGGGCTACGTCCACCAACTCTTCTCTTCTTTATTATCTTCAATCAAGCTTATTACAGGCACATAGCATCAAAATCCTACTCCATAAAAGACAGGAGATCTATGCACACCTCACCAAATACTCCTTCCCCGAGTTAGGTTATAGCAAAAATAATTTACACAATCTATTACAGTCACTTGCACTTAGCCTTGCAAGCCTCACATAGTATGCACAAAGCATTTACAACTATCACTTGCACTTAGCACAACTTACAACTTGGCTCTTCTAGGCCCTTGGTCTCTCTCTTAAATAACCTAGACATCTATTTTTACATTACAAAAAGGCCTAACCATGGCTAAACCCATGGGCCAACATCCCCATACCCGTTACATAATCCCAAAACCCAAAAATCCCTAAAAAAGGGTCTGAGATCTCGTGATCTCTGCTTCAACTTGCGCTCCACCTTTGACAACCTGTTGAAGTCCCAAAATAGGTAAAACCTGACAAAGGATCCTCAAAACTTGGTCAAGGGCCAACATGCCCCCAACACTCACCTGTGACTAATCCCGAGTCACTCTGGTCTGGGTAGCTTTGCCTCAAATCCCTCGATATTGGCTCGAGCTTCTTCGACCTACTGTTGCGTCAAGGCCTCCTGTTTAGAAAACTCTTCGATAACTGCTTCATTGACAAGTCCCTCTAAGCATTGCTCGACTGCAGTGACTACATGTTCCATCTCTACTCCTCATCCTTTAATGTCCTCAAACAGTAGGAAAGTTGCATCCTGGACTAGCTGGAGCCTCTGAGTCACTTCCATGACTTTGCTCTGTATGGTGTGAACATGTTGTTGAGCAGTGCGTTGTTCCTGGGATCGTTTCATTCTCTCAACTACTGCCAGGAGCTTCAATTGTGCTTATATTGTCGTTGCTTGCTACTTTTCCTCCTGGAGTTTTGACTCCAGTGCCTTCTGTTCAGGGTCCTCAGTAAGTCGCTCATAAGTATGTGCACTTATACTGCTAATTTGTTGACATTCCAAAGCTAATGCTCTGATCCTCTCAATTGTGCTCCGGGCAGTGGCTTCTCTTTGGTCTCACACATCCTGTGGAGTACTTGGTACTATTTGTAGCTCTAGATCTGTTATTCTCTGTTGAAGTTATTGGATGGCTTCAGCAAGCTGCACTACTTGATTCTCCACTGGCTCTTTCTCTTTTTTCTCTAAGCCTGTCATAAAGCGAAGTGCTCTGCTGAATGCTTCTTTTACTCCAATCTGCTCCGCGAGAAGTTGTTCTTTCTCTTGCTGGATCTGTGCTTTCTCCTCTTCAAACTTTGTTTGGAGGTCATCCTTCTCCTGTTGCACAACTTGATGTTGCTCTACTACTTCCTCTTGTGCTTGCTTCAGGGCCACTGTGGCAGGTTCTTTTTCTTCTTATGCACGATGAAGGCGAGCGTTGATCACATCATCTATTCTGTATATTTGGGTGGGCTCATCTCCCAACTCTGGTTCTTATGATGGTAGGGGTGTAGTGGACACTGTGTAGATGGATTGAAGGGCCTGTTGTACCCCTCTGAGTTCTGTCTCAATTATATCATACATGGATGCTTGTTTGGCTTCAATGTTCTGCAAGATGTCATGTGAGGCATCAGATACTGATGTGATGATGAAGTCAAATTCATCGAGCGTGAGTACAGTCTGTACCTTAGTCTTAGTAGCTTTGGACTTCTTCCGAGAAGTAGGTTTCTTGGGGGAAACCTTTCTTTTCTTGGAGGGGTCAGCCTCATCGATAGGATCCCTAGGATGTGTTACTTCACCTTGCTTCTGTTGATCTTCTTTTACATTGGTCTCTTCTTTATCTACTTCATCATCACCTCCTCATCTAGGTGATTCTGGAGCGGTTTCTTCTGATGCACTACTCAACTGTTGAACCTCTTCGGTATTTTTCCTTCTTCTAGTTCTAGTTGTGTCATTATCTTCGTGAGTTTCCTCCGGGATGTCGATTAGTTCGAGGTCAGACAGTTCTGCGGGGTCAGTAGGGATAAGGAGCTTTGTAGTCCAGTCCTTAGTTATTTCTTATAGGTCTTCCTTTGTGAGCTTATAGTATGATTGAAGCTCTTCTTTACTCTCGTATGCACGTGCAGTGATATAAATAAAGTCTCGATCTGTGCGGAACTTCATAAGGAGCCTGAACCAATGCAGGGTGTTCGACGTCATATGAGGGGCCTAGATCCATACTTTTGAAATAAAAATCTCCACTTATCTTACCTTTTCAATTAAAAACTTTCACTGTTCTTACCTTTATCAGATCACAAAGCTTCAAGATCTTACTTCTTTTATTCATATCATACTTCTCTTCTTAGCACAGAAGTTTTTAGTCAAGTAGAATACTGTGCACTAGGGAAACAGATCTATGCACAGAGCTTTCTCTTTTCTTCAGTCCCTAGCAATCACAGTTTTAGATCCCAGCAACAGAACCATTTGTTGGTACAGGGGCAGACCCAGGGTTCAATGATACAACAATGCACCAACAAAAATCTAACTACCAGCCCTTTCAACAACACCTGCGAAGCAAATGAAGTCTCACCTGAGGTAGAGGCAGGGGTGGTTGCAGGACTCCAATGTCTGCAACCTTAGCTGTGACACAGATCTGTGATTACAACACCTCAACAAAGAACTTAGCAGTTATAGTTCATTAGTATTCAACCTTTGCTTACAGTGCAGATAAACCCTAATAACAGAGCATCGCAATATTCATCCATATTTAATATATTCAAGCACCAAGCATATCAACACAGATCAGATCTAGCATCTTATTCACATCATTAGGCACTAAGCTATCATATTCATCTAAGCATTCCTCATTACACGAAGAATTAATCACATAAAAAATATAACAACCATAATGCACAAAGAAACCACAACACAATATATACGTGGTTCACCCCCATCCTGGGGCTATGTCCACCAACTCTTCTCTTCTTTATTATCTTCGGTCAAGCTTCTTACAGGCACATAGCATCAAAATCCTACTCCATAGAAGACATGAGATCTRCACGCACCTCACCAAATCCTCCTTCCTAGAGCTAGGTTACAACACAAATCCTTTACAYAGTCACTTGCACTTAGCCTTGCAAGCCTCACATAGTATGCACAAAGCATTTACAACTATCACTTGCACTTAGCACAACTTACAACTTGGCTCTTTTAAGCTGTCGATCTCTCTCTTACATCGCCTAAACATCTATTTATACATTACAAAAAGGCCTAACCATGGGTAAACCCATGGGATAACATCCCCATACTCGTTACATAAGACCAAAACCCAAAAATCCCTAAACAAGGGGCCAAGATCGCGCGATCTCCGCTTCGACTTATGCTCTGCTTTCGATAGCCTGTCGAAGTCCCAAAATAGGTCAAACTTGACCAAGGATCCTCAAAACTTGGTGAAGGGCCAACACTAGGCCAAGACATGGATAAGGATGGATCAATGAATGTGTGAGTGAGTGCATGAAATTGCGTGAGTGAAAATGAATGAACGTACAAAAAATCAGCGAGCAAGCCATCAGTCCAACCCCCCCATCAGACCAGAGACGAGTTTAAGTAACTTAGTGGGGAATCAAGAACCTCTTGGCCTTCCCCAAGAAGCTCACGTAATCGATCCCCTCCCTTAGGCAAAAAGGGTAATTAACATAGGAATACACACTTGGCACCTCAAGCCCCTTCTCTTGTGGAATCATAGGTCCCTATAAATCTAGTCCTTGTATGTCTAGCAGTCAACCATGTATTTATTATTAATAATGATAGAAAACATTACATTTCTTGGGAACATTAGCCTTTTAATAATGTTTGAGCACCCTGGCCTCTTAGCATTGTAACAATACATTATTTAAAATGGGGATTCAAAACCTGGGGTGTTACATCCCCTCCCCCTTATTTTGGAACTATCCTGAGTGCATATACAAAATAGAAATCAAAATCTCAAATTTATTCAAAAAGTTGTGGGTACTCTGCCCGCATGGCATCTTCGTGCTCCCAGGTAGCATCTTCAGGACCGTAGCAGGTCCACTGAAATTTCACCATCTCTATAACTCGATTCTGGAGCATTTTGACTTTTTTGTCCAATACCCACACTAGATGAACCTGAAAATCTCCCTCCATCTCTACCTGAATCAGATGCTAATCAATAACATGGTTAGGTTCATGTACATATTTCTTTAGTAAAGATACATGAAATACATTATGCACATTCATGGAAGCAAGTAATGCAAGCATGTATGAAACTGGACCTATTCTGTCCAATTTTTCAAATCGACCACAGAATCTGGCTGCCGCCTTTGTACAACTACCCAATTTCAAAGATCTTTTCTTGGGCTTCACTTTCAAAAGTGCATGCTCCCCTACTTTAAATTCTCTAGCTATCTTGCTCTTGTCTACATAAACTTTTTGTCTATCCTAAGCTGCCTTTAAATTTTGCTTGATCTTAACCACCTGGTCTTTCATGTCCTTGAGAAACTATGGCCCAAGTACCACTCTATCTGCTAGGTTGTCCCAGCTTACTGGAGTATCTCATTTCCTACCATACAAGGCTTCAAATGGGTTCATTCTCAATGAATCTTTATACCCATTATTATATGCAAACTCAACCAAGTGTAAGTAATCTTCCCACTTATATGGCTTATCCATCACATACCTTCTCAACATGTCTTCAATTATTCGATTGACCCTCACTGTTTTCCCATCTGTCTAAGGATTATATGTTGTGCTAAAGTTTATATTTTTGCCAAATCCTTTAAACAATCCCCTCCTAAAATTGGAGGTAAACTTTGTATCTCTGTCCGAGACGATTGTCCTAGGTATCCCATGCAACCTAACAATTTACTTCATGAATATTTCAGAAATTAGTCATTGTATGCATTGTCTTCACAGGCACAAAATGAGTAGCCTTTGTTAATTTGTCAACCACCACCATGATTGAATCATGTTGCTTATTCATTCTAGGTAATCCTGTAATGAAATCCATGGTTATCACTTCCCATTTCTTCTCTGGGATTGGCAATGGTTGCAGAAAACTCGTTGGGTACCTATGTTCAACCTTCACCTTCTGACATTCCATACATCGAGCGATGTAATCAACAACATCCATCTTCATTCCTAGCCAAAAGAACTGGCTTCTTACCGCTGTAATTGTTTTTTGGTAACCGGGATTTCCAGCATAAGGAACACCATGCATTTCCTTTAGTACCAAATTCCTCAGTTCTCCGGATATAGGAACATAGATTCTATTTTTATGCATGATTAATCTGTCTTCCCTTATCTCATACTCCTTTATTTTCTGTTGTACATTTCCTTGCTCTAAATTTTTCTTTACTTGTAGATAATGTTGATTTGTAACAAGACCATCTAAAATTATGTTATTCAATTCTGACTGATGCATACTGGCAGCAGTAACATGCATGAGATGCACTCTTCTACTAAGCACATCAGCAACTTTATTCTCCTTTCCTTTGATATGCTTGATATTGAAATCATATTCACTTAAAAATTCCAGTCATCTTTTTTTCTTGGCATTCAGGGTCGACTGTTCAAAAAGATACTTCAGGCCAATGTGGTCTGTCCTTAATTCAAATTTCTTCCCCATGAGATAATGCCTCCACATCCTCAAGGCGTGAACAATGGCAGCAAGTTCCAAGTCATGCGTGTCATAGTTCATCTCATGTTCCTTAAGCTTTCTGGAATCATATCCAAAGACATGTCCATTTTGCCTGAGGAATTCCCAAAGTCCTTCCTTACATGTGTCGGTACATACCACAAAATTTTCATTTGGGTCAGCAATCTTTAACACAGGTGCACTAGTAAGTAATTCCTTCAACAGATTAAAATTCTTTTCACACTTGAGTGTCCATTCAAATTTAGTTCCCTTTGTAGAAATTTCAATACAAATTAAGTATTTCCTGCGATTCTCCTGATCTAACAAGTATATGCCACTGTTAAATACAGAATTGCTTCTACTATTATTCTTTCAGAAAATTAAACCACGATCACAACCACAATCACAAAGTGAAATATCAAGAACAGATAACACACAAGTTTTACCGGGAAAGCGCAAAGCTAAAAACCCCACTATCATATATTATGTATATCATGAATCATGAAACAATCTCATACAAAACTCTAATCAAAGAGCTCTCAGTACAATACAATCGTCTCACACTTTCATACACAAATCAACAAATACATGTGCCAATTCCTGTGTCCAGACAACTTGCCTCCTCTGCACAATCCCTGCAATTAGAATTCTCCCAACACCATTCTAATTGCCTAGTTTGCACATGCTCATAAGAATATCCACTGCATGTGTGATCAAATCACAACTGATAGCCAAATTGTCCCTTTAACCTGTTATCTCAACTGGGTCTCCACTGGATCTGACATGCATGTAGTTAACCGTTGTGAATCTTCAGTTGCATGTGAGTTCACTGATTTACTGAACTCTCACTAGTTCATGTTTAGTTACAACTAGTACAACTGATCTTAACTCACTTAACTACACTTATGATTCTGTTACAAATCCAACTCACTCAGTTATGAATGAAATAATAGATTAATATTTATTGTCCAATTTATTTAAGGGAAAAGTAAATTAG
>SNQJ01S0059533.1:33585-47535 GCA_010110895.2 Picea sitchensis | reverse complement strand
AGAGCATGTTCAGATTCCTTCCATAGATGATTTTTCTCCAGAGTATCTAACAAAACTGTAGGAAGACACCATCCTTGACAGGAGAATGTGATCTTCGAAACGCGGAAATGTGGAGTATTTGCGAGTTGGTCTTAAAGGGACGAATCCAAGCAAGGCCAAGTGGATTGAGGTTGGAAGGGTGAGGGGACTTTACCCTCATCTTCACATAGACTGAGAATAGTCTTTTGGAGGTCCAAAATCTTCCCAATGGGGAGGTGTGATCAGGGGATCAAATTTTGCTCAAATTTCAAAGTGCTCAGAATGCGACGAAATCAATACCATTGCGTGCGTCTCGTCTTCTTGATTCCGGTGGTATATTTACTTTGTCAAATGAACTCCGTATGGAGAAGATATTGCGATCTGTTCGTCAAGACAAATAGGCAAAAATTTTGATGCTGACTGTACCAGTCCGTACAGTCCGTATGGTCTGACGTGGCAGGGCCGTATAGACCGTACGATGATGTATCAGATGGTGACGTGGAAGATGTTGGTTGGTTGACAGTTGGCGAATCAGGAGATGACACGTGTCCGTTTATTGGTAAATGGTGTGAGTACACGTGGCCCAATCTGTGGGTGCCATGTTTCACTCATTGTTTGGTTTATATTGTTATGTAAAATTTATGGTGGAGTCCGTGGGGTTCGACCCCCAGACCTCCCACACCTCAGAGCGCCTTCGTACGACCGCCCGACCAATAGACCACAAGTGTTGCTTATTATGTATGGGCGTTTAAAACTATTTAAAGTTACATGTTTGTATATTGGGCGGGGGGTCGGGCCGGGGCTTACCCCCAGCCCATGGTTGTGTTTACATAACATGTGACCATATGTTATAAATGCGCGCGGGTGTTTATATGATGTGGTTTTAGTTTAACACATATGACATAACACAATTGTGACGGTTGGCGCGAGGTTTGGTATAGCCCACAGTTTTTACTATTTCCATATGACCCTAATCCGGGGCACGGGGAGGTTACATCCGTTGTAACGACTTAACCACCTATTTTCCAAGCATACAATCCTATGAGCCATATGCCCAGGTGCCTAGGCGGTTAGGGGCTGGTGCGCCCTTAACCATTCTACGGTTTGCACCATTGGCGCGGTTGCACCTGGTGATGGGTTTTTACGCCATATAATGCGTGTGAGTCAGGTTCAATGGGGAAGGGTACGTTTTGTAGATTCAGAGACAACAAGCTTGAAGAGGGGAACTTCCAGGAGGCCTAACTTCTTCATTTTTCGACCGATTGAGGTGCTGAAAGATCCCAGACATGGGTTTTTGGATGCTTTGAAGCCATTGGAGCAATCAGTTTGTCAGTTTGAGCATTGTAAGACATGGTTTTGAGCACTTTTGAGCAATTAATAATAATGATCCATTGGAAGCTAGACCAGGAGATGTAGCCCAAGAGAGGGGTGAACTCCTTTATCAATTGATGTGCTTATGTGTTTATGTTCAACGATTATGTTGTTGTCTATGTGTAATTTGCATAAGTAATCCTTTGAATCTATGTGTTGCAAACTGATCCTTTTGCTTTAAACACATAATATTTACTTGCAATAAATTTCAAGTTTTTCAAGTCTTCTTCATTTTTAGATCATTCCTAGCCTTGGGAGAATTTTCCTAAACTCAAAGGCCTCGACCTTTGTCTTCCTTCTCCTCTGTGAACTCCTTTACTTTGAGTTCTCACCATGCGTTCTCCTTGACACTGTTCCTCCTGAGATTGTAGAACTCTGAACTCTTCAAAGAGTTCTTCGACCTCTGCGTTCCTTGCAGCTACGCTCTGTGCCTGAAATCCCTCGTCCTCCTGAGCTTTTTCCTTTTTGAATCCTTGAAGGATTCTTCAACTCATACTACTCTGCAGAGTCTTCACGCACACACAGTGATGTCTCTCCTGAGATTCTCAACACTCAGACCCCTAAGGGATTTTATCCTTCTTTCTTCTCCCACAGATGGAGAATGTAATGCCCTCCTAGCTATCCTCTGCCTCAAACAACCTCTTGTTGAGTCTGCAGGGTGTTCAACAACCTTGTGAAGATCCCTCAGTGGATTCTTCCGTCAAAATATAGAACTCAAAGAGTTCTCTTCTCTTGTTCCTGTCTGTACAATATCTCACTGCCCTCCTGGCATAGTATCTTCTCCCAAAACGTTCAATAGTTATGTCCTCCTGTGCACCTATGCACTCGCTCAATGCCCACCTGGCAGAGCTCTCAGAATCCTCAGTGATTCTATTTCTTCCTAAGTGTCTCAACAAAAATCTTCCGTTGTGCACTCCTTGCACCTGCTCAATGCCCACCTGACAGAGCTCCTCAGAATCCTCAGTGGTTCTGATTCTCCTTCAACTCACAACAGAGTTCTATCTTTGTGCACTCCTTGCACTGGCTCGATGCCGACTTGGCAGAGCTTCACAGAACTCCTCAGAGCTTCTGTCTGCAACTGTGTCTCTCCTACACAACCTTAAACTCCAAGGTGTTCAGTAACCTTGAGGTCTTCATTGAGTTGTTGATTCTAGTTCTTGTGCTGAAACACGTCTTTGTCTGAACTCCCAGTATTCAGAAGTGCTTCAGTGCACTGGTATTCAGAGACCGCAGTACTCTGTCATGCCCTCCTGGCATGAAACCACAAAGAAAATCAAACCTTGAAATCAAACACACTCCTGCAAATGAAAACCTACAGCATATAAGAACACACACATACATTCACATAACACAGAAATACATGCAGGAAAAACTGCTTCTGTTTATATTAAAATGGAAAATGCCTGTTTGTACAAGGTGTTCCTGAGCATGGCCTATAACAAGGTCTCGGATCTTTCTCTTCTACTCTCTACACGTAGATCCTCTCTTCTCCACTACAACTACAACTCTCTTACCACTCCTACCAAAATGAGATACGAAATCTCTTTTACCTGAGGGGGCTCTTCGAGCTCTTCCCTCCAACCTACCTACCCTATTCAATTACATTGAATGTGTTGTCTAGTCCATCATCTGGATCTAGATCTCATCCTTAAAAAACATTAAAGGCCTTCTTGTCTACAGCCTGCGCAAAGGCACGACTCTATGGCTCAACAGCCTAAGCAATTAAATTACATTCAATTCAAAATAAAAGATGAGGGCTACGCCTCTCTTCAACATTGAATGCGTGCGCTCGACGTGGCTGGTTGGTTGGCTGGATGACATGGAGAGATGTTGCTGCATCATACTCCTCAACTGCAAAATTCATGAGCTCCTTCTCATGATATTCCCATCTCAGCTGTGGGAATCCTCCTGGATCCCAAATGATCCTCTGGAGCTGTTCATCTGCTCCATTTCCCTGTTGTTGCTGCTGCTGCTTCCGCGCTGCTGCTACTACTTCTTCTTCCTTTCTTCTTAGCTGCTCCTTGCTGGCAGTTTTTGCTGACCTTAGCATCAGCCTTCTGATCTCCTCGATCACTGCATCCAGTTGCTCCAATGGTTGGCCCTGTTCTTGCAGTGTCTTCCGCTGCAAATTTTTTTGGCAATTGGGTACATCATCATGACCTCCCATGCTTTCTTCATCAACTTCCAACTTCACCTGTTGGATGTGCATGCTCTGCACTTTCACCCTTCTCTCCAGGGCTTCAATCTGTTCATACAGATCAACCAAACTAATGTTGTTTGTTTCTTCTTCTTCTTCTTCTTCTGCAAACTCCCATGTTGCAGTCTTTTCAGTCTACTGGCTGAAAATACTGAGCCATTCCTCAAAATGCTCATCATCCTCTTCTGCTTCTTCTGCTGTCAGCTTCAGTGCTACAGCTTCCTCAGCTTCCTGGCTGAATTCATTGAGACACTCCTTAGAATGCTCATGTTTTCTCTGTCTTCTTCTACTTGGGCAGTCTCAAACACCTGCTCTGATTCCTCCTTGACAGTCTCAGCTGACTATTCTTCTGCTGTTGCTGCACCTGCAACACAGATTTCTGCCTCCTCTCGGGAAAATGGTAGGAATATTTGAATTCCCCCAATCATCAGAATATTATCCTGATCTTGCTCCTCGGTCAACTGAACCTGCTGATCTAAATCCATCTCTAAATTTATGAGACCCTCCGATAGTCTCATCTTCTCATCACTGTCCACCTGGCAATATGGGATCTGTTCACTGCCCTCCTGGTAGATTATGAGATCAACTGATCCCATCTTAATCAGCACCCCTTGCTGAATTGAACTCACCTCCGAGTCCATGAGACCTTCAGACAGTCTCATATTCTCATCTCTACCCACCTGGCGATTTGAGATGCTCCAACTGCCCTCCTGGCAGTCCATGGAATCAAGTGATTCCATCTCTATTCCCTTGCCCCCCTGGAAAATTGGAAACCTTTCGCTGCCCTCTTGGAAGTATGTGAGATCCCGCAGTGACCTCATTTCATTGCCCACCTGACAATGTGAAATTCCTTGGCTGTCCTCCTGACAGTCCGTGAGATCCCGCAACGATCTCAGCTCTTTGCCCACCTGGAAATATGGAATTTCTACTCTGCCCTCCTGGAAGTTCTTGATATCTTCAGTCGATCCCATTTCACCCTCTGCATCATTGAGACCTCTCCCAGTATCTGGTTCACATACCTGAACCATCTCCTCAGGTCCGTCAAAGTTTTCAGCATACCTCAACCATCCTTTCAACATCCTACGCTGCCTTCTAGCCATCAACTCGTTGACTGGCCATTTTACCTTCGGCTCCTTCATGGGCCATTCATACACCCATCTCGGCTTGGTTTTCTGCTGCATCTGCAGTTCAAGATTTTCTATGTCTGCCCTTATTTCAGTGAGCTCTTTATCCATTTCTACAAGCTTTTCTGCCTTGCTCTCCCTCCCAGCATGCCTATGGTCTTCAGTAGCCATGGCGTTGTCCCTGTCTGCTCTCCTAGCAAACCTGCCACTGTCACTCCACACTAAGAGTGTTTCCAGCTTCATCCTCCACAGTCCTCCCGACTGTCTATGGATTGTTACCTACCTGCGAACAATCCTTACAAAGTCTCCAGTGCTCTGTCTTCCTTTACTCCTCCCCATGTTCACAATATACAAACAGCGTTCTCACTCTGATACCACTTGATGTGTGTATCAGAGTGCTTTCCTCCTCTAGTTTCCCTTGCCTTCTCCCTCTGCTTGAAATATACAAAAAAAGCTCTAGCTTTGATACCACTTGATGTGTATCAGAGTTATCTTTACCTCTTATACCTCCCTTGTCTGAAATATACAGACAAGAATTAGGCTCTGATACCACTTGGTGCAAAGAGTCGTGACCACCACCTCGCGCTCCTGCTCACAGGATCGTTCAAATTCCCCCTTTGAGACGAATTAGCTCATTCGATTCCCTGCTGGAATCTCTGATGAAAACCTGATCCACAGGTCCTTATACTTCCTCACGGCCTTCTGCATTCAACCGTGAACTCCCCGACTTAATTTCAGTTTTCGTGGTTTCCTGATCCTCGATGTCATGAATATCTGTCCCTGCAATCTCTCGATCACCAATTTGTCGACGCACTCCCTTCCGGCCTTAGCCCCTCCTGGCTATGCCCTGGTCCATGTGACCACTTCTCATAAGACCGCAGCCTTATCTCCTATTGGGGCTTCGGACTTTCCAATGCCAAAATACATGGACACTTTGTCCATGGGATTCTCGATATCTCGATCCCCGATATGATGTCAGCTGCCCCCCACACAATGGAGCTCTCCTTCCTTTCAGAAAATCGGACTTCGCGATTCTGAAATGCAAGTCCTCCTTGTCTCCAGGACTCACGAAATGTCGATCCCTGGCTCTCTTTGGATCTCCGACACACGTCCCAAGTGGATGGACGGTTCCGATCATTTATGAGGTTTCCATCATGGATTTTCCTGACCTCTTGCTCACGGAACTCCCGATTTGCCGAGTCCTGAAACTCCGATGGAGTCTTCCTTCCGGGACTTTTCCCGAGATCCTAGATCTTCGCCGTGAGTCCCCAACTGATGGACAACCCGGATCCAATCTCCCTGTTTCGAGACTTGAAGTGTCCCGACTTACTCGACCTTGAGAACTCCGATATCCTGAGTGTCGATTCTCCACTATGCCGACAACTGGCCTCGCAAATGGAACTTCCCTCCTTTCGGGGTTTCAGACTTCGAAGTTCCAAAATGTATGGACTTCCTGTCCATGGAATCCCCGATATGATGAACGTCGATATCCTGATACCTGTCGGGACTTCTTCCTGGCGTGAGAAGGGTTAAACCCCATGCACCTCCTGTCCGATCCAACGGATGATAGGATTTCCGAAAGAGATCCAATGACTCACGATCTCCCCCTTCTGTAGGCTTCTCCTATTCTCTCTTGGACTTGAAATCTTCAACAGTCCATATTTCTTTGGCTGATCCAACGACCGATGCTCCCTCCTGAGCTTGCACACTCCATCCCATCCTTGGGAGAATTTTCCTAAACTCAAAGGCCTTGACCTTTGTGTTCCTTCTCCTCTGCGAACTCCTTTACTTTGAGTTCTCGTCATGCATTCTCCTCGACGTTGTTCCTCCTGAGCTTGTAGAACTATGAACTCTTCAAAGAGTTCTTTGACCTCTACGTTCCTTGCAGCTACGCTCTATGCCTGAAATCCCTCATCCTCCTGAGCTTGTTCCTTTTTGAATCCTTGAAGGATTCTTCAACTCATACACCTCTGTAGAGTATTCATGCACACACAGTGCTATCTCTCCTGATCTTCTCAACACTCAGACCCCTAAGGGATTTTATCCTTCTTTCTTCTCCCACAGATGGAGAATGTAATGCCCTCCTGGCTATCATCTACCTCAAGCAACCTCTTGCTGAGTCTGCAGGGTGTTCAACAACCCTATGAAGATCCCTAAGTGGATTCTTCCTTCAAAATACAGAACTCAAAGAGTTCTCTTCTCCTGTGCCTGTCTGCACAATATCTCACTGCGCTCCTGGTAGAGTATCTTCTCCCAAAACGTTCAACAGTTATGTCCTCTTGTGCACCTATGCACTCGCTCAATGCCCACCTGGCAGAGCTCTCAGAATCCTCAGTGATTTTGTTTCTTCCTGAGTGTCTCAACATAAATATTCCATTGTGCACTCCTTGCACCTGCTCAATGCCCACCTGGCAGAGCTCCTCAGAATCCTCAGTGGTTCTGATTCTCCTTCAACTCACAGCAGAGTTCTATCTTTGTGCACTCCTTGCACTGGCTCGATGCCCACTTGGCAGAGCTTCACAGAACTCCTCAGAGCTTCTGTATGAAACTGTGTCTCTCCTACACAGCCTTGCCTCCAAGGTGTTCAGTAACCTTGAGGTCTTCACTGAGTTGTTGATTCCAGTTCTTGTGCCATAGCATGTCTTTGTCTGAACCCATAGTATTCAGAAGTTCTTCAGTGCAATGGTATTCAGAGACCGCAATACTCTGTCATGCCCTCCTGGAATGAAACCACAAAGAACCTCAAACCTGGAAATCAAACACACTCCTACAAATGCAAACCTACAACATACATCTACAGCATATAAGAACACACACAGAGATTCACATAACACAGAAATACATCCAGGAAAAACTGCTTCTGTTTATATTAAAATGGAAAATGCCTGTTTGTACAAGGTGTTCCTGAGCACGGCCTGTAACAAGGTCTCGACTCTTTCTCTTATGCTCTCTACATGCAGATCCTCTCTTCTCCACTACAACTACAACTCTCTTACCACTCCTACCAAAATGAGATACAAAATCTCTTTTACCTGAGGGGGATCTTCGAGCTCTTCCCTCCAACCTACCTACCCTATTCAATTACATTGAATGGGTTGTCTAGTCTAACATATGGATCTAGATCTCATCCTTACAAAACATTAAAGGCCTTCTTATCTACAACCGACGCAAAGGCACGACACTATGGCTCAACAACCTAAGAAATTAAATTACATTCAATTAAAAATAAAAGATGAGGGCTACGCCTCTCTTCAACATTGAATGCATGTGCTCGACGTGGTTGGCTGACGTGGAGAGATGCTCATGCATCAATTTCACTTATACATTCCCTCCTCAATAGGTAAGTTTACAACATCTTCACAATGAATATTCACTGCGCGGGTGCCCCGTTAGAATTCTTGTTACCAAAATGAAGAAGGATATCCAAGGAGAAAGATTCCATGCCATGATAAAAAAGGAAAAAAGTGGGTTGTCTCATTGATGCCTCGGGCCTCACCTGCAACCTTAAAACTCTAAGTGTTTTTCTAAGAGACCAGTTTAGTTTGTTTAGATTCTTCACATGTCTCCACAAGACCACATTTCCTCTTAGTTTTTCTTGAGTGCTGGTGAGAGTCATGCAGGAGATATCCATGGTCGGTCTGCATTCCTTGAAATGCTCTGCGATTCATTTTTCAGACACCCTATGTTCCTCTCGAAACTGGATAATTACGTATTGTTCCTCTCTGAGTTGTCTTTTGAGCCAATTTAAATTCCCTTCTTGACTCTGTGACGATTATGTTTCAATAGTCATTTCTTCCAGTTGTCTTCTTATTTCCTTGTTTTCTTGATACAGTTCGACAATGGCGAGTTTTGCTTGCTTCAGTTGCTATGATAACTCTTGAAAATTCACATTTTCATCAACTAACCTCCTTCACCTTTCACCAATTCCCATTACTGAACATTCAATAGGCTCTAGTCGAACATCACGCATGATTAATCTCTCAACAGCAGACTGGGTGTGCAGTTCACTAGGAGCTTGGATCTCCTCAGGTTTCTTAATCAACCTTGGCCTGCCTCTTTTCCAGGGTGCTGGCTGGTGGGTTGACGAGTCTTCTATTTCCTTTCCCTTTCCCTTGACATATTCCTTTCTCACCCCTGATTCGTGGAATGATGTTTCCCTTGCATATAGAGGAATTTCTCCTTTGGGGTCTCTAGGATGTCAGCCAAAATCAGGAATGAATACCAGTCTTTGTTCAAATGTCTCAATTCTTTGACCACCAACATCTTGATTAATGAAAAATGGGATAAATGGTTCCCTAGTTGTTCAGCCTTGGCCTGGACGTTGTCTGCCATATTTTCCAAGCTTCGATGCAAGAAGAAAGGTAGATTCAATGGTTTTTTCTCAATGAAGTGCATCAACATCCTAATGTGATATGGGTACACTTTGTCAAACCATCCTTCACAGGTGAAATATCCTCTGATTACCTTTAGGATCTTTTGGAAAGGATCCCGGAGGTACTGACTTGGAACGTCGGCTCTAATTTTCCCATTTAGACATTTGGTCTTGATAAAGTCTTTATATCACAAAATGTCTAAAGGAATGACTTTAAACCATTTTTCACCACGCGGAGGGATCTTCGTCGCAGCTGACAGAGTTTCCTCTGTCACTCAGAAGATGATACCCACAATGGTCATGCGAGACTCAATAAAATTGAGGGTCAACTACTCAGCCAACTTCACATTGTACCTTTTGATCTTTTCTCAAAAGAAAATACCTCCGACCTATTCAAAAGATGCCATGATTTCTGGATCTTCATTTATTAATTCTAGGTATTGAGGCTCAGACCTCACAGACCTGCGACTTCTCGTCTTCTTTCTTATGCTTAGTGATGTTGCCATGATTCCAGTATATATTTGTCTCACGCGTGCAGTAATGAACAGTCACACACTCTCTGCGCGACAAATAAGAATGACGCACTTCGCAGAGACTGTTAGAAAGGTAGTTACAAAATATTTGCAGAATAGAAAAATCAACCATAGAAGTCCATGGCGTGGCAATAAAGCGTGATGGAAAAATTTGGCATAGTGGAAAACAACAATGGGAGGCTTGTCGCAGTAGGAAATCACGATGAAAAATTATAGCGCAGTAGCAAAGTACTGGGAGACTTGTCGTGAGACAGAGAATTTATGCACAGTGAGAAATGCAGCGCGACGGGAGGAACTTCCAAAGGAGAAAGGATGACTGCGAGAAGAAATAATGTCCAACACGCTAGTTTTTAGCGAACTCCAACAGACTTTAAACAATGATTGAAAACGATGAAGGAGGTGCAACAACTTGAATAAACAGACTTACAATACAAACGATGGAAATCATCTTTCACACAATGAAGGGTTCCGAAGCTTGCAGAAAAAACCATAGAGAACGCACAAATCCAGAAAGTAAAGGAGAGGCGTGTATGGTGACCAATATTTATACTTGACCGAGTAAGGAAATGAATCATGGAAGAGGACGATAAATCCATGGTGATGAGAATTTTAGAAGCATGTTTAATATTTTCACAGCAAACTCGTGCGACGGGTACACTTTGAAGTGTACCAATTAAAAATGATAAGAGCGACAGAGTATACATGATAGGAGTGTCGTGATTTTTCACCTTTCTAACTTCATAAAAGGTTGATGATGTTTTTTATATCTTTCGACGTGACCTTTATACCGACAAATTTCCTCGATCTCTGGCACGTAAATTCCCCTTTTCTGACAGGACTCGATCTTTAGGAAAAGGGACCTTTACAAGTCACACATGACTAATCATTATGCCCTTTTCCAACTCCCCAAGGGCCAAACCCGCTACTTGGTGATTTTGACCCATTCATTATTCAGTCACTGACCTAACATGCTTTTACACATGAACTATGACTCATCTAGGACTAACTCTAACTACAAAAATCATGGTGCTAACAGTTGGCTTTAATGGGGATGTTATCCTCCTGGTGAGGTCACAAAGAACAACATACCAAGTGCTTGATCATTGGGTTTTATTTGAATTAAAGACCCTAAAATGAAAAAACAGACTCATCCCAGACCTCCTTGACCTAGTTATGACCAGACTCAGCATAAACTTAGGGCCTTCACTTCGGGCTTCAATTTTCTGGTGACTACTGACTCGAAACGATTTCTCTGAAAATAGAAATGGTTATTTAAAATGACATGAAATACTGAAAAAACTTGCTAAACAAGACAATGTTTGAGAAACTTGCTATTCACAGGCCCTCCACCAGTGTGATCTCCATTAATCTCTTGCAACAAAAAGGCATTGCTCCTGTGATACGTGGAAATCCTTAATTTCCCCATCCAAGGATGATCAAACTTCCCATGCCTCCCCTTATCTTCATTTCTCACGTCCCACTTTAGTACCAAATCATTCACCTTGAAATCCTCCTCTGTGATGTGTTTGTCGAAAATTATTTTCATTTCGTCTTGATGTAGCTGTGATTTGTTGAATACATGTTATCTCATTTATTTTGCATGGACCAATTGGTTTATTCTCCTTTGAGTGTCGTTTGGTTCAAATTCTTGCTTTTTCAACAATATCCTCACTAGAAATTCCAATGAGGTGGGAAAAAATTCCTCTTTACCATATACAATTTAGAAAGGTGATGTGGAGATGGACTTTTTAGTGGTGATTATGTCGGCCCATAATGCATAGATAATATTTGTGTGTCAATCTTTCTTGTTGTCATGCAGAAGCTTCTTAATAATCCTTGTCAAACTTTTGTTAGATGACTCTGCCAATCCATTACCCTGTGGGTAATAAGCTGTGGAATGGCCTGGATTTTGTTATAATCGTTGTAGAAATTATCCATCTTCTTAGACTTGAATGTAGTTTCATTGTCAATGATGATGTTGACTGGACATCCGAATCTAGAAAATATATTACTCTCTAAAAACTGAATTATAACTATGTCAGTAGCTTGCCTTGTGGGGACCGCTTCGATTCATTTGGTGAAGTAGTCTATGGCCATTAGTATCCACCTATGTTGAGCTAAAGATGGAAAATGAATTTCTCCTATAAAATTAAAACCCCATTGCATAAATGATGCTTCAACAGATATAGGTTTTAAAGGTAGTAGTTGCAGCCTTCTTTTCCCATCGAAGATTTGACATTCATGGCAGCTGGAAACTTCCTTGTGTAAATCCAAAAAAATATTGGGCCAATAGAACCTTTCCCTCAAGATTTTTTGCATAGTGGTCTTCCAATAATGATGCCCCCTGAAGTATCCTTTGTGAAACTCCTTAATATCCCTTTTCATATCTTCCTCCAACAAAAAATTTAGTAAGATCCCACCTGGATCCTTCCAATACAGAGAATTGTCCATAACACAAAACTTAGTTGCTTTCAATTCAAAAATATAGCTTTGGTTTTTCTCAATCCTAGAGGAGCTTGCAAATTTCTTAACATGTAAATAATGTTAGCGTACTAAGGAGAATCAATGAACTTCTGACATACCTACGAGACTGCTTCTTCTTGTGGATTTTTCGACAGATCGACAATAAAATTGAATCCTGAAACATCACAATTTGACCACACCATTAATTTTGTGAGCCCTTGACCCTTAATCAACTTTGTAGGCTTGATTTCGAGGTCATACTCTAACATTACTACGATCCATTTTTTCCTTCTCCCTTCAGGATCAGGCTGAGTCAAGATATCCTTTACAGAATTGATAGGCACATAAGTAATGACATGGGAATGAAAAATATAAGTTTTTAATTCCTTTAGGGCCTTCACCAAGGCATATGCTTTTTTTTCTATGATTTCATACCTTAGTTGGGAGTCTCTCAATGTCCTACTGAAATAATCTATGGGATTTTCAAAGTTCTCCTCATCCTTTTGTAACAAAACGCCAGTGATGGTGTGTTCTGAGGCAAAGTAAAATAAGATAAAGTCATTTGTAAAATCCAGGCTGGCTAACACTGGAGCTTTGGTCAACACCACCTTAATATATTAGAACAACTTCCTAGCTTCAGGTGTCCATTTTATTTCATTACCTTTCCTAAGAATATTTGTGATGTGCTTTATAATCACAGCCAAGTTTGGAATGAACCTTCTCAGAAAATTTATCTTTCCTAGGAAAGACTGCACCTCTTTCTTTTTCCTGGGAGTGTCGATATTCAAAATTCCTTTCACTCTGTTGGGGTCTATTTTTATGCCTTCCTTTGAAATTATTTGTTCAAGCAATTTTCCTTCTTTCATCCCAAAGTTTGATTTTCTTGGATTTAATGAGATGCCAAAATTTCGACATTTCTGGAAAACATTCCTTAGATGTTCGAGATGTTGATCATCAGAATCCAAAAACATAGTGATGTCATCCAGGTAAATCTTGATAAACTTATCCTTCTCATTGGAAAAGTCTATGTCCACGACCCTTTGAAAATTCGCTCCAACATTCATAAGCCAAAAAGGCATTTTTTCATACATCAAAGTACCCCAAGGTGTCGTAAAAGTTGTTTTCTCTTGGTCATCCGGGTGCACCATGATCTAGTTGTATCCAGAAAAATCGTCAAGAATCAACATTTTATGAGATCCAACCACCTTCTGCAGGATGTAATCCATCTTAGGAAGTGGATAGTTGTCTCTGAGAGACATCCTGTTTAGATTCTGAAATTCCACACACAATCTTATTTCACCACTTTTCTTCCTAACAGGCACAAGGTTAGCCACCCACTTGGAAAATCTTAAGGACACAATAATCTTGACATCAAACAATTTCCTTACCTCCTTTTCAATCAATGGCAACAACAGAGGGTTGATTCGTCTCAAATTTTGCTTGAAAGGTTTCTAATCCTCCTTGATGGGAATTACATGTTGAATTACTCTAGTGTCATAGACCTTCAAATATTCATAACTCCATACAAAGACATCAGGGAAGTCTTTCATAAGGCCGATATACCTCTATTTTATTTCTGGAATGAGCAATTTTTACAATCCGATGATCTTCTAATTTTCTTGATGATCCGGGCAGGATCTTTTCAATGATTATGGTTGAGTTTTAAACTTGCATGAATATTTTAACCATTTGAGAATTTAACGAAAGAATGAGGAAAGAAGAGGATTATGACATTCAAAACACATATGCAGATCTGAAAAACATCATAAACAGCAAACCATAAGAACGCAGGTTGATAACGGAGTTCGACACAATGTTTGCCTACGTCTCCGGGCCTTTTTCCTGTGGGGGAGGCTTCTTTATTTCTGCTCA
>SNQJ01S0059533.1:4915-28654 GCA_010110895.2 Picea sitchensis | reverse complement strand
CATCTGTACGGACATGCCACGTCAGCTGTACGGACTGTACAGTCATCCCCCTTTTTTCCATGTTTGCCTTTTCGGACAGAACGCGATATCTTCTCCATACGGACTCCGTTTGACGAAATAAATATACCGTCGGAATCAAGAAGACGAGACAGACGCAATGGCACAGGTTTCGTCGCATTCCGAGCACTTTCATTTTTGAGCATTTTTCAAGCCCTAGCAGGCTTCTGGATCCGTTTTCGGATCACTTGAGTACCAATGTTGCAATCCTCTATATCATCATTGTTCGCATTGATTTTAGGATTTATGGCTACATCATTTTCGTCAAAAATATTTTCTAATGGGACCGAGACTTTGGGGATAATGTCGTTTTTCAGCTGCACTATATCCCTTTCAGCTATCTGATTCTGAAAAAGGTCATTGTACTGAACACATTTGCGTCTTCATTTTCTTCACAACAACACTCATCATCAATATTCACATTACCAAATTCATCACTCATTTGGAGGAATTTCTCTACATGTTTATCATCTTCAAACACTTTCCAATATTTAATGTTATTGGGTACTACAGGCCTATGTTTGACTTCAATTTCATACTTCTTATTTGGAAAAATTGGAATTTTGAACACCGAAGCTGAAGTAGCGAGAGCATTTGCAATTTGATTTTTCCCCCTAGGAATCACTGACAAATTGTATTCTAAAAACTCTTCAAGGAGATCAAGAACTAAATTTACATACGATCTCAATCTAGGATGCTTGGACTGATATATACCCTTTACCTGATTAATGATGAGCTCGTAATACCCATGTACATCTATCCTTCTAGGATCGACTTCCTTTAGAGTCTTCAAACCCAAAATCAGTGCCTCATATTCGGCCATATTATTGGTACAATAGAAAGTGAGCTTGTAAGAACAAATATTTGTACCCACTTTGGGAGGGTTAATTCACACACTAGCTTCATCTCCTTCCCTACTAACAACTCCATCAAAGCTCACATTCCACATTTCATTTTCTGCGTTATTTCTCTGATCTGTAATTTCCTCCATTCAATGATTGGTTTTGTCTTCGACAATCATGACAGTTGTTGGCTTCCCCTCTTCAAAACTCAAGTTATTATTAAAAATTAACGAGCCAAATTCGGTGTCAACAGAGTAAATAGGATATGATTATTTGGTTGGGTTTCGCTACTCACCATGTACTTGAGCAACACTTCTCTATACAATCTCCTTTCTCTGCCAAAAACAAGGATAATAGCATATGACATTTCCATCTACAAGGTTCCTTTTAATTTTGCAGCCCAAGATCTAGATAACAACATGTCGAATTTTGGGGGGATGTTGGCAACCACCACGTCCGTGACCATATTTTTTGATGGGATTTGAGACAATGATATGACCCAATATTTGATCAAACCCAAGCATTTCACCTTTCTTGATTAAAAAGAGAAAAGGTCTTTATAAGGTCTCGTAATGTCTAAACTCATCCATGACCACCTTGGGCATGATATTATGTGATGCACATGAATCTAACATGGCATTATGTAATATCATGTCATGAATTTTAAGGCTAACATAGAAAGGAGGAACATCATCAGCATCGCCACTTTCTTCTATGCGCGGGCCAAACAAGATGGTAGGGTGGTCGTCTTGTATGTTCAAGGTGTCATGAACTTATTCCATATTTAACATTTTAATTATTTGATTTCTATACTCTCCCTTCTTGATCAACTCATTAAATGGAACACAGATTTTTATTTTATCCATTTCGCTTTCAAAATTGAAAGGAGTTGTTTCTACCTCTTTGATGATCCTTTCCTTTCTTTCCTCAAGTTCTTTCTTTATGGATTCTTCCTTTGATTTTCCTTTATCCATTACATCTCTTACTAAATTATGTTTCTTCGGTTGGCTTGAATAAGGAGTGTTCATATGGAGTTCCCTTGTGGGATTCGCCTTCAAAATATCCGCAGATGCCTTTTTACTTTTGAGGTTATAGTATTTCTGAAACTCCATAATAGCATTGTGGTATCCTTTCCTAAACTCTCATGTTTCCGATGACAACATATAATCATTATCCAGCATAAAGTCATCATTCACATCCATAAATTGATTGTGCTCTCCTTTTGTTAAGGACACACATGTTTCTGTATCGTCGCAGTAATGCATCTGGTCTTGGATTATTTGATAAAAATATTCATTTGCATAGTATTTTTGGAAAGGAGGTCTTATATGTTGATGACCTTGATCTCTTTGGTCTCATTTCCTGATATGTGGAACTTTGGATCTTATAAAATTTTGGAACTGTTTCATCTGGTGATCTTTTATATTATTGAACTGAGTTAGTAACTGGATAGGATTCTTTTTATCACCCTATATATCAAGAAACAATGTTTCAAAAGCTGCAAAATCAGGGATGCTCGTTGCTTGAAGGGCCTTGAACCATTTTAAGACCTCCCCTGAGAGACTCTGTGAAAACAATCTCATTTTTGCATCCTCGTGATCTACCTCTTCTAGGTAAACAAAATCATTAAACCAATCTAAGTGTTTTTGGGCTTAAGCATTTCTTTCAACATCGTATAATTTAATTCTTTGATTATAATTCTGAGGAAAATCATGTAATTAGGTTGGCAAGGCGAGAGGGGTGAACCTAGAGGCCATGAATATAGGAGGGATTTGAACTGGTTGGATGGTCTAAGTGGGGATTATGGTAGTTCGCGGGTGGTTGGTTGGTATCAAAGATTGGAACTTTTTCTCATCGAAAATGATTTCATTCAAATAGGATTCTAATTTGGACCTGGACATAGTTTGTTCAAATAGTAATTTGAAGTCAAGGTCGTCAATGATTTTTACTCCATATTTAGGTAAAGATAGGTTCATGTCTAGGTAATATATGTTCATAATTGCAGCTATGTGAGACATTATCTAGCTTACAAACCTGTGAGATGTGGATCATTGTAGCCATGTGGGATATTCTCCAACTTACAAACCTGAGAGAAATCCCCTGAAGAGGATGAGTGGTTCCTATCTGAGACAGAGATGGAACGTATATATGACCTCCTCCATATAGATATTTGAGAAGAAATCCAGATGATACTCCTATGTAACACAGTGATAAAGGTGATCTACAGAGTTGGACATGCCTATGGCAAAGCACAAGGTGAATGTGTGAAATCCCAAAGTGTTGGGTGCATCATCATGAGAATAGAAATGAATATGATGTATTATCCTCCTCTGAGTAGAATATTTAATGAGAAACTTCATATGACTCTCCTGTGTAATGCAGTGGGAAAGAATATCTGTTCAGTGGATGTGCTTGTGGATGAGCATAGGTGAACATAATCCTAGTGGTTGAGCACTAGTGAAGAAGTGGTTCTTTTGTGTAATGCAGTGAGCTAGAGATATGGACATCCCTATGGATTTTCCCCTGGTGGATGAGCACTAGTGGGTGTATAAGATCCCTTGGTATATTTTTCAAGAGTCATACCTGCATGTTTCCCTAATTGTAATGTAAAGGGTACAGGTGGACCCCACCTTATTGTAACTGGTAATTAATGTAAAAGATAATTAATTTGGTTAATATTAATTATATTATAAGATAGTGAGGTTGGACCTATTGTGCCAATAGACACTTATGTTGGCAGGTTCAGTTTAGTATAAGTAAAGGTAAATTCCCCATTGAGGAAACATATCTTTCAAGTGAGTTTGGAAATTTCAGCAAGTACACCTTCTTGGGAAAAGTGCGTACCTCTCTTGGGTGCTAGTCTTATAGGGTTTGAGAACCCTCTTGCATGCTAGTCTTATAGGGTTTGAGAACCCTCTTGCGTGCTAGGTTTTTCTTGGTGGTGAAGGAATTTCTCTTGAAGAATATAGAAAAGGATTTGGTTGGGTTTTCTTCCATTGTTGAGAAGGGTTTCCAGGATACTTCTCGTGTTCTTGTGCATGGTTCTTCTTCTTGTGATGTTGGTTACTGCAACATTAATGGTTATGGTTAAATTCTAAAATGGAATGAACTTTATTATTAACCTTTCTCATTGAAAAATCAACAATATAAAGGGTCTTCTATCCTTTCCTTTCCTTTGCGCAGAAGTTTTTCAGGATCAACCACGGATGTTGCATGCTCTGGATCAAGGTTTTCTCTGGTGTAAACTTTCTTAGGATCTAGGATTTTTTATTCTGACTACTCTATGCCACTGATCTTATTTAATGAAGTTGCCAAGGTAAAATAAGTTTTAGCCAATATAGGTGTCTGACCCACTGTTACCCTCATGGATCAAATGTACAACTTAGTCATTTTCCCAGGGAAAGTTTTCAATTTCATCCCCGACAACGGTGCCAATATGTTAGCACTTGGTAAATTGTTGGGATGAAGAGAAAATAACTACCATGGTAACCTACAAGACAAATTTAAGACTGGAAACTAGCCTTTCCAATCTAGACAGGGCTCTCTCTGAGACCTATAATCTGATAGATAATGACTTTGGATTGTTGGCTAGTTTTATATGTTTGAGAAACGTTTCTGGTTTCACTAGCAAGTAAATACAAAACTTTGGGCTATGGAGTCAACCTCCTAAAAATGAGAGAAATCAATAACTGGTAAAAGAAACTTTGATAGGATAAAGGCTAAATAGGAAATGGTCTTTTAGTTTAAATGCCGTCGTGTATGGTGGAAGAAAAGAGGACATAAAGTAAATTAGAGCACCATTAAAGATGAATTATAACTTACTTAGAAGATAACACAGAGTTTAAATGGTTGACTTTAAAGCACCGCGAGATGAATTTTAAACTCATCAAACATTCCAATTTAAACAAAGGGAACATAAATGAATTTACAGGAAACATGAAGTACATACATAGATAGGATCACAATACATCAAACTACCACCATTCGAATATTTTTGTCATAGCTTCACGACCTCTGCATTGTTATTTCTATTCAGATTCAAAGATTACATTCAATATTCCTCTGTCTAAACTACTTTGCCAACCTGGATTACATCGAAAAGATACAATATATAGAAAACTCATGCCCTCTCGGGCTGCTATGCCTCGAACTACTTTCCCCTAGAATTTTGGATTCTGTTACTTTCTCCCCAGACAACCTTTTGAATAGAGTTTACCAAAAATAGAAACCCGACTGCACCCAATCATAACATAACTGACATATTAGTCTCAATCATTCGGTCATGAGTAATATTCTGTCATCAGGTTCTGGTAAATCGATGTTTTCTTTCACGGGGTTGCTGAATAATCAAGCGCATTGTTCGAAACTTTGTCACCTTGTATAACAGGCTCTGGTTTCTATTGCGCGATCACTGGTTGTCACATGCACGTGGCGAGTTGGTGTAGCGGATGTTCATCTACGGTTGCTCGTGCAACTCCAAGTGGCAACAACGATTGGGAGGCCATGCATCTCTTCCAAAACTGGCATGTGTTTTACTTATACCTACCCTCCTCAATAGGTAAGTTTACAACATCTACAAGATGAATATTCACTGCGCAGGTGCCCCATCATACTTCTTGTTACCGGAAGGAAACAAGATACGTGGGGAGAAAGATTCCATGCCATGATCAAAAAGGACAAAATGGGGTTGTCTCACTCATGCCTCGAGCCTCATATACAACCTTAAAACTCTGAGTTCTTTTCTAAGAGATCATTTATGTTTGTTTAGATTCTTCACCTGTCTCCACAAGACCGCATTTCCTTTCAGTTTTTCTTGAGCACTGGCAAGAGCCACGCGGGCGTTATCCATGGTCGATCTTCATTCCTTGAAATGCTCTGTGATTCTTTTTTCTGACACCCTATGTTCCTCCTGTGGCTAGATAATTACGTTTTGTGCCTCTCTAAGCTCTCTTTTGAGCCAATTTAAATTCCCTTCTCAACTCTACGACATTGTCATTTCAATATTCCTTTCTTCTATTTGTCTTCTTAATTCTTTGTTTTCTTGATACAGTTCGACGAAAGTGAGTTGTGCTTGCTTCAACTACTACGATGACTCCTGAACATCCACGGTTTCATCACTTGACCTCCTCCACCTTTTACCAATTCCCATGCTTGAACCTTCAACATGATCTATCCAAACAACGTGCATGAGTAATCTCTCTGTAGTATACTGGGTGCGCAGTTCACTGGGATTTTTTATCTCCTCGGTTTTCTTAAACAACCTTGGCCTACCTCTTCTATGGGGTATTGGTTGGTGGGATGACGAGTCTTCTATTTCCTTTCCCTTTTCTTTTACATCTTCATTTCTCTCCCCTACATTGTGGAATGTTGTTTCCCTCGCAGATAGAGGAATGTCTCCTTTGGGGTCTCTGGGGATGTCAGCCGAAATCAAGAACGAATCCCAGTATTTTTTCAACGTCTCAATTCTTCGAACACCAACATATTGATTAATGAAAAATGGGATAAATGGTTCCCCGGTTAGTCAACGTCGGCCTGGACTTTATCTACCATCTTTTCCAAGCTTTGATTCAAGAAGAAAGGTAGATTCAATTTTTTTTTCCCAGTGAAGTGCATTAGCAGCCTAATGTGATATGGGTACACTCTGTCAAACCTTCCTTCACGGGTGAAATATCTTCTGATTACCTTTAAGAGATTTTGGAAAGGATCCTAGAGGTACTGGCTTGGAGCGTTGGCTCCAATTTTCCCATTTAGATAGTTGGGATTGATAAAGTATTTATATCACAAAATGTCTAAAGGCATGCCTTTAAACCATTTTTCACCACGCAAAGTATCTTCGTTGCAGCTAACATAGTTTCCTCCGTCACTCGGAAGGTGATTCCCACAATGGTCACGCGGGACTCCATAAAATTGAGGGTGAACTGCTCAGCTAGCTTCACATTGTACCCTTTGATATTTTCACAAAAGAACATACATCCGACCTGTTCAAAAGATGCCTTCATTTCTGGATCTTCGTTTATTAATTCTAGGTCTTGAGGCTCAGACCTCATAGCCCTACCACTTCTTGCATTATTTCTTATGCTTAGGGATGTTTCCATGATGTCATTATATATTTGTCTCACGTGCGCGGTAATGAAGGTAACACCCTCTCTGCGTGGAAAACAAGAATGGCGAACTTCGCAGAGATTATCATAAAGGCAGTCACAAAATCTTTGCACAACAACAAAATCAGCCACAGAAGTCCATGGCATGGTAGTAAGGCGCGATGGAAAAATTTGGCGTGGTGGAAAAAAGAAACGAGAGGCTTGTCGCGGTAGGAAATCACGATGGAAAATTCTAATGCAGTAACAAATTACTGGGAGACTTGTCACGGGATAGAGAATTTAGGTGCAGTGACAAATTCAACGTGAAAGGAGGAAATTCCAAAGAAGAAAGGATGACCGTGAGAAGAAATAACTTCCAACACGCTAGTTTGTAGCGAAATCCAATAGAATTTTAAAAATGATTGAAAATGATGAAGGATACGTGGCAACTTGAATCAACAGACTTACAATACGAATGATGGAAATCATCTTTCACACAACGAAGGGCTCTGTAGCTTGCATAAAAATCCATAGACAACATACAATCCAAAAAGTAAAGGAGAGGTATATAGGGTGACCAATATTTATATTTGAACAGGTAAGGAAAGGAATCATGGAAGAGGACGATAAATCCATGGCGATGATAAGTTTGGAATTAGGTTGAATATTTGCGTAGAAAACTCATGCGAAGGGTACACTTTGAAGTGTGCCAAGTACAAATGATAAAAGCAGCAGAGTATACATGATAGGAGCGTCACGATTTTTCACCTTTCTGACTTCATAATTAGGTGATGATTTTCGTTATATCTTTTGACGTGACCTTTATCCCAACAAATTTCCTTGATCTCTGGCAAAAATTCCCCTTTTTTGATAAGACTCGATCTTTAGGGAAATGGACCTTTACAAATATCACATAACTAATCATTACGCATTTTCCCTACTCCAAGGGCCAAACCTGCTACTTGTTGATTTTGAACCATTCGTTATTCAATCACTAACCTCACACGCTTTGAACACATGAACTATGACTCATCTAGGACTAACTCTAACTGCAAAAAATAATGGTGCTAACAAGTGGTATCAGAGTGGTCTGCTCCTTGTCGTTCTTAATGCATGTCCCTGATGAGGTCAGGGTACAAAGAATTGGTTCTTGAGCTTGTTTCTCTTGAGGACAAAATCTCTCGCAGGCCCAAGAGACCTCTCATGGCAGGAGAAAACAAAGATGATGAGACAAGAGATTCTTTAAAAATGTTGCTCAAGGAATCCCTCACACAACAGAGGAACAAGATGATGCATAGTTTTGCACAAATCCTTTGGCGGCTACCAATAGGCAATGCATCTTCCTCGAACATAGGAGCCTCCCCCTTAAGGTATAAATCAACTTTGATATCCATATATTTGAAGGTCATATAGACGTAGATGTTGTATACAAATGGTTGAATCTACTAGAAGGGAATTTCTCTGTCCATAACTTTTAGAATAGAAAATATTTTACTTTTACGCTCTTCAAATCCATTTCCCATGTCAAAGATTGGTGGGAAACCTTTTGTGAGAAAAAGGAAACAGAGGAACCCTCATTATTTACAATCGCGGTCACCTGGGAGTCCTTCAGGGATGTTATTAAATAACAATACTACCTTGTTGAAAGTTATGATGACCTGTATACAAAATGGACCACACTGCGGCGGGAAAGAGACCAAGCAGTGCCAGAGTTCAAAAATATCTTCCATATCTTGCGCACCAAGCTAGGTATCAAATATTCTGAGAAAAATTTGGTGCTCAAGTATCGCGGTGGTCTACATAGATACATCCAGGCCAAAATGGAGTTTCTAGACATCTCGTCCTTGGACGCGACCTACCGATATGTCGTCAAAATCGAGAAGAAACTTAAACAAAAGACATGACAATTTGGGCTTGGGAACCCCTCACAACAAAACCAAGGAAAGGGCAGCCCCAACCCACAGAACAAAGAATAGAGAAAATATGGAAAGCCTCAGGACAACCATTCCAAGCCGCAAGCAAATAAGGACACCGGAAAGACAAAGAAAGATATTGGGAAGTGGTGTGACTTCCATAAGAGCCCCTAGCATAACACCATTGATTGCTTCTCAAAGTAGTTGTTGTTGGCTAAGGTGAAAGCCTATGAATTGGATGCAGGTTCCAAATCTGAGTTAGAACTAGAAAGGGGGAGACAAATCATGGATGCAGAACCCAGTGCTACCATTGCTAACACCAAGCTCCAACCCGATGAGCCAGACGAGCCAGAGGAAGGTGGGTGCCTTTTTCATTCACAGATGTGGGTGAAAGACACCCCGCTACACTTCATTGTTGATAGTGGTAGCCAGAAGAACCTCATCTCAGCAAAGGTTTTCAAGAATCTATCCCTGCCGACAATGCCGCACTCACAACCCTACACCATTGGATGGCACCACCAAGGAAGCGATATTAGCATCATCTAATAGTTTCGCATGTCGTATGGAATCAAGCCCTTGAAAGACGAGGTATTGTGTGATGTTTCTCCTCTCGAAGTTTGTAATGTTCTTTTGGGCCAACCTAATTTATGGAAACATCATTTTTTCTGTGAGTCTAGGCCTTGCAGTGTTATTATTACTTTGAATAGGAAATTGTACAGAATACCCAAGGCAGTCCCACCTAGTGATATTTCCTTGATCTCTACCAAGCAATGCAGGAAGGTCATCTCTCAGACCTGGGAAGTTTGTCTTCTTCGTGATTCTCTATCAGAGTGAGCAAAAGATCGCTGCCACATCCAGGGCCTCCGCAGCCGACCTCTCCACAAAAAAGAAGAAAGTGGATAAGGTCATGGAATAATACTAAGATATATTCTCCTCACCTACCCGGGTACCTCTGCACTGTTAGGTCAAGCATCCCATCGATCTGACCCCCAGCGCACCACTACCCAATGGGCCAGTCTAGTACCGCCTTATGTTAGAGAATGAGGAGATCAAGCGACATATCTAAGAACTTCTCCACGAGGGGCATACATGTCCCATCTCAGTGCCTTGTGGGAGCCCAATCGTGCTGGTGAAAAATAAAGACGAGACCCAGATAATCTACATTGATAATCGAGCCTTGAACAAAATCACAGTCAAGAACCGGTACCCGAATCGATGACCTCCTTGATCAGTTCACGGGGCCAAATACTTCAGTAAGATTGAATCCGCTTAATGAATCCGGTGGATTTGTCAGTATCAAACTGAACATGGGAAGAGTTTTTCTATTTGGTGGCAAGAGGTAGTGCAACATCAATGGGATGCACAGGTTGGAATCCCAGCCCCACCTAAAATGGGCTATGGTTGGTGGAGCTATGGATAGTCATGTTGTAACGACGTTGAACATAGAGGAGACTCTCATCCCATGTGCATGGATGCTTAGAGTTGTACATGCAAATAATTTGCACAATAATTTGATTGATGGCCTTTGTTTGGTCATCTGTTTGGGGGTGGAAAGCAATGGATTTAGTGAGCTTGGTGTCCAACAGTGACCAGAGACTCGACCAAAATGTGTTGAGGAACTTGCTATCCCGGTCGGAGATGATGGTCTGTGGTATCCCAAAATGCACCCATACTCGTTCAAAGAATATCTTGGCAGTATCTTCCATTATGATATTCTTATTGTAGGCTGTGAGGATGGCCATCTTTGAAAAGCGATCAACGACCAAAAATATGTAGTCATTTCCTTGCTTGGTGGACCAAAGTCCAGACATGTAATCCATTAAGATGGATTCCCTAGGATTCTATGGAGTAGTAAGAGGGGTGTATATGCCTTACTTATCATGGGTGGCTTGGAAATGGCACAGGTAGTGCAATATCTGATATACTTGTTGACGTCATGTCAAAGTTTTGGCCAATAAAAATGTTTCTGAAGAATGACCACAATTTTCTCCACTCCAAAATGTCTTTCCATTCGACTGCAGTGGGCTTCCCAAATCAGATTTGCACGCTCACTTGTATTAACATAGAGATGGCCCATATGGCATAATAATTTGTCCTGAATGTGAAAATCGATGACAGTCGCACCTGCACCCAAGAGTTGACAGGTGGTGGTGAAGTCCAAATATTGTTGATAAAGTTGGGCCACTCAGATGCTTCATGGCCACAGGAATGGAGCACAGTGGTGAGTGCATCCATGGGAGGTTGACTAAGGCAGTCAGTGACACAATTTAAGATCCATGTCTTATACTTGTTGTTGAAATGGAACTGTTGCAGGTAGGTGGACTACATTTGATGGCGGTTGTTCTGCAATTTCCCATGTGTCTGTATGAATTGTAGAGGCTTGTGATCAATGTGGATGATCATCTCCTTTCCCATAATGTAATGTTTCCATCGACGATAGGCTTGTACAATGGAATACATTTCCTTGTCATAGGTGGGGTATTTTCAAACAGTATCTGAGAGTGTCTCACTATGGTATGCCATCAGATGATCATGCTGAGTGACAAATGTTCCTACGACATAGTCAGATGCATCAGTCTCAATCTTGAACGGTTGTTTCATATCAGGTAAGGAGAGTATTGGAGTTGATCACAAGTGATCATTCAGATCATCAAATGCTCGTTGTTTTTCCTTCCCCCACAATAATGTTTCCCTGCCACCACCCTTGGTCACCTGACTGAGGGCCCATGCAATATGGGAGAATCCCAACACGAACCGTCGATAGAAGTTGGCCAGCCCCAAGAATCTTCGAAGATCGGTTAGTGTGGTCAGGGTTGGCCAGTCACGGATGACTTGGAACTTAGATGGACCCTATTCATGCCAAAAGAGCATTTTTCCAGGTTGGCATATAGTATTTCTCCAAGAACATTGTTGATTAGCATGGTGTACATGTGGACTGATCCAGATTTAGGAGCGGAATGAATTGGTTAACAAACTGAATACAATAAACACAGTGATATGAATAACAACACAGATAACCAGTGTGTTGGTTGTGGAGCCTGATTATCTTCCTGATTTAGAGGTCTTTTACTTTTAGCTGTGTTTATACCCAATGAAGTATTTACACCCCAGAAGTATGTACACTCTTCCACGTGGGGGACTGCAGAGGGGGTACCCCCTTTGCGGGGTCTTGGGGGGCTATCCCCTTGGCTAGGGGGTTTGGGGGCAAGTGGGCCCCCAGCGGGAGCTCGGGGGTGAAGCCCCCGAAGCAAAAATTGCCTTGTAAAAGTATATTGTAATTTCATTGTAAATCTGGACCGTTCATTATAAGGTTGCAGATCTAATGATAGAGATTATGTTAGGGTTTTTTTCCCTAGAAGGCAACCCTCTTTTATGAGGGAAATGTATTGCGGCTATGTAGGTTGGCAAGTATTGTATTCTGAGAGATGAGATTGTGAGAGAAATAAGAGGAAGTTACAACGGGTTTTGTTGTAGGTTGTATCCCTTCATTTTGATGGATAATAATAAAGAAAGGACCTGGCAATTTCTCTGGTGGACGTAGCCAACACTGGGTGAACCACGTAAATCTGTGTCTCTCTTGTATTGTGTATCTTCTGTGTTTTATTTCTGCATTTTTTTTATTTTATTGCTCCGCGGTCCTGTTTTTCTAACAATTGGTATCAGAGCGTAAGGTAACTCACAAGAAAAGAGGGTTCCTAGTTCGAGTGGGAGCAATGTCGAAAGATGGAAAGTTTAGGGTCAATAAATTTACTGGGCAAAACTACTAGTTATGGAAGATGCAGATGGAAGATTATTTATATCAGAAGGATCTATTCCTACCATTGAGTGGAGTAGCAAAGAATCCAGTGACCATGAAGGACGAAGAATGGGAGATTCTTGACATAAAGGCTCTAGGAATGATACGGCTGAGCCTGGTAGCGTCAGTGGCTTTTAATATCTCGAAAGAAAAGACAACGAAGGGTTTGATGGACGCGTTGGCCAAATTGTATGAAAAACCCTCGACATCCAATAAGGTATTTCTATTGAAGAGATTATTTAATATGAAGATGTCGGAAGGTGGGTTTGTTGCAGATCATTTAAATGAATTTAATATGATTACTAATCAACTAAGTTCTGTAAAAGTGGACTTTGATGATGAGGTTAGGGATCTTCTAATCTTGTGCTCATTGCCAGAAAGATGGAATGGCTTGGTCATGGTTGTAAGTAACTCTATCTCTGGTTCAAATACTTTAAAATTTGATGATGTTGTTGGTGTTATCCTTGAGTGAGGAAATCACGTGGAAAAGCACAAGTGAGACATCGAGTAATGCGTTGAACATGGAGAGAGAGCGAGGGGAAGATAAAAGGATAGGCGAAGGGATCATGGAACCGCGGAAATTCTAGGAAGGAAGATCAAATCTAGGCTTGGAAAGATAGAGTACTAGAATTATGGGAAGAAATGACATATGAAGAAAGGCTGCTGACTCCAAAGAAATAAAGATGGACAATAAGAATCGGAAACAAATGTAATAGGCTGATGTGTTACAAGATGCTTTGATTCTTTAAATAGATAATATTCTGAGTCTTGGGTAGTAGATTCAAGGGCTTCATTTCATGCACCACACCTATAGGAAGCATTTTCTAGATTATGTTCAAAGTGATTTTGGATAGGTTCAAACTGGGTGATGATGCACCATGCAAAATTGTTGGAATGGGAAGGTAAAAATAAACAGCATAATGGAACCCAATGGTTGTTGAAAAGAGGTAAGACATATTCCATATTTAAGGAAAAATCTAATTTCAGGGAAGTTGGCAAGTGAGGTTGTATATCCATATTTACAAATAAGGCGGTGGAAGGTCATCAAGGATCATTGGTGATAGCTAAAGGGAAGAGGTAGGTACATTGTATTTATGTCTTGGTATCACTGACTCTTCTATATCTTTACTTCTGGGAATTAGATACAGCACTGTGGCATCATAATTTGGGACACATGAGTGAAAAGGGTATCGCGGATACTTCACAAAAATTCTTCCAGGATCTTAAACAAATTGATTTGGACACGTGAGCATTGTGTTTATGGAAAACAAAAAGAGAGTCAAATTTCTCAATTAGGAAAAGAAAAGAAAAATGAAAAGGTTAGAAACTTGTGCATACATATATGTATGGGGACGGTCGGTATCATCTCTTGGTGGCTCTCATTATTATGTTACTTTATTGATGATGCAAGCTAGAAAAACTTGGGTTTATTGCATTCAACAAAAATATGATATTTTTGATACTTTTAAGAAATGGAGGCTGGTTGAGAATGAGAGCGGAAAAAGTTTGAAGTGTCACCGAGGATCAGATAATGGAGGTGAATCTTTGACAAGAGTTTGATGATTACTATTCATACCATAGGATTCATAGAGATAAGACAATTCCACGAACACCACAAAAAGAGAAAATGGTGTGTGAGAAAGGATGAATAGGACAATCATGGAGGCATGAGGTATGAGATTACTGTTGGTTTGCCCATACAGGTTTTGGGTGAATCTTTGTAGATCTTGCTATTTACTTAATAATAGAGAGGACCTTCAAGCTCTTTGGATGAGTACTTCCGGAAGGATGAATGGACAAGAAAAAAAGGTAAACTACTTTTTGAAAACTTTTAGGTTGTGAAGAATTTGTCCATGACCAGTAAGAAAATAGAACAAAGCTTGAGGCAAAATCCAAAAGTGTACCTTTGTGGATATGAATTGATGAGTTTTGGCGCTATAAACATGGGATTATGAAAATAACAAAATCATTAGGAGTAGAATTGTCATATTCAATGAAAGGTCAATGACACAAAGATGGGATTTAGGGGAAAAGCAGGGAAGCTTGAGAAAAACAAGAATACCGCGATTCTTGGTGAGATCGAAAAGTAATTCCAAAGACACGAAAATCAAAATAGCCCTTGGCCCGGGGAGAAGCAAGTCCCTCAAGCACACTGCAAGAAGTGTTGTTAGAAGATCTACGGGGTTAAGAAAGTATATACCCACGAGCGATACTCTCGCTTCATTTATATTATTTGTGTTGGCTGATTACGGTGGTGGGGGTACATGAAGAGACAATGCGGGTAGACACCAAAAAAGTGGGAGCAAGGAATGAAAAATGGATTCCTTGGAAAATAGCGAGACTTGGGACTTGGTTTAGTTTCCTACAGGAAAAAGGAAGCATTGAGAATAAATGGGTTTGCTAAGTTGAAGGAATAAAGATGGAGGGAGAAAAGAGGTACAAGGCTATGAACTTGTTGTAAATGGGTTTACCTGAAAAGGTATATAGATTTTGATGAAATATTTTCTCTTGTTGTTAAAATGACTTCAGTGGGACTATTTTGAGATCTTGTGGTGATTTGCATCTTGAGCAGTTAGATGTAAAACTAACTTTTCTCCATGGGGATTTGAATGAAGAGATTTATATATCGCGACAATACGAGGGGTATGAGGGTCAAAGAAGGAGAAATTTGGTATGCGGGTTGAAGAAGAGCCTCTATGGCCTAAAGAAACAAAGCTCAAGGTAGTGGTATTTGTAGTTTGATAGGTTTATGATAGAGCAGGGTTATAATAGATGTCATTACGATCCGTGTTTATTTTAAAAGGCTAGAAAATGGAAGCTATATTATCTTGCTTTATTGTATGTAGATGGCATGCTTGTTGCAAGGTCTAATATCTGAGGGATATAAATGTGCTCAAGAGAAATTAACCAATTCATTTGTGATGAAGGATTTGGGTGATGCAAAGAAAATCCTTGGTATGAGAATAACAAGAGGCAGGAAAAATCGTAAATTGACATTTTTTTAGGGTGAGTACATAGAGAAAGGTGTTGGAGAGGTTTAGAGTCACCGAATGCAAAACCAGTTAGTACACCTTTGGCCATCCATTTCAAATTAACTAAAAATGTGTCCCAAGACACGGGGAGGAGATAGAATACATGTCGGTCCCATATTCATGTTGGCTGACAATTAATGCAATGGTTTGCACAAGACGAGATATTTCACATCACGGTGGGTTGTGGCGGTATATGAACAAAATCGGGTAAAAGAACATTGGGGGGTAGTAAGAAAGTGGATTCGGTGTTGAGAGGTACTACTACACATGCATTATGTTTTGGAGTTCAAACACTTTTCTACAGGAATATGTTGACTTGGATATGGCATGTGATAAATATATTAGGAGGAGCACCATAGGGTATGTTTTACTATAGGTGGAACAACGATAAGTTGGATTTGGCTGTCAAAGGTTGTTTCACTTTAAACAATAGAGGTAGAGTATGTTTCTATAGAGGCTAGTAAAGAGATGATTTGGTTACAAGGTTTATGGAGGAGGTAGGAAAGAGTGGGAGAACAACAAGTTGTCTTGTGTGGTCAGGAAGTGCCATTCACCTTGCAAAGAACTCAACCATCCATTAGAAGAATAAGAATATACAATTGAGGTACCACTTATACGATCGCCCTTGGAAGATGGACAGTGAAGTTGGAAAAGATACACACACTAGCCATAATCTTTGCAAACATGTTAACAAGGGAGTAACCAAGGAGAACTAAGTTATTGCTTTCGGTTTTGAGTTGGTCTTCAGAATGAATATGAAGATGAGAAATTTACTAGTTCCAAGGAGTTCGAGAGTCCGGCATATACAACGGTGAGTTGTTTTGATCAGTCTCAAGTGGGAGATTGTTAGTTGTGGAACTTGATTATCTTCACGATTTAGGGTCTTTTTACTGAGTCATGTTTATATGAAGTATTTACACCCATAAGTATGTACACTCTTCCACATGGGGAGTAGAGGAGAATTAGTACCCCCTCTATGGGGGTTCAGGGGAGAAGCCCTCGAATTAAAAATTGCCTTGTATGAAAGTATATTGTAATTTCATTGTAAATCTAGACCATTCATTATAAGGTTGCGAGATCTATGATAGATCTAGACCATTCATTATAAGGTTGCAGATCTAACGATAGAGATTATGTTAGGGTTTTTTTCCCTAGAAGGCAACCCTCTTTTATGAGGGAAATGTATTGCGGCTATGTAGGTTGGCAAGTATTGTATCATGAGAGAGGAGACTGTGAGAGAAAGAAGAGGAAGTTATAGCGAGTTTTGCTGTAGGTTGTATCCATTCATTTTGCTGGATAATAATAAAGAAAGGACCTGGCAATTTCTTTGGTGGATGTAGCCCACACTGGGTGAACCACGTAAATCTGTGTCTCTCTTGTATTGTGTATCTTCTATGTTTTATTTCCACATTTTTTTAATTTTATTGCTCCGTGGTCCTGTTTTTCTAACACAGTGAACAATATCTTCTATTGAATAAATGAAATAGGTTGAAATTGTAAAAATGAAAAAATGAAACACTTACTTGAATGGTGGTAGTTATCTCAAAGAAGAGATGTGTATTTTATGCGTATCCATCTGAGAAGAATGATTACAACGAGACTCTAGAGGCATTTTTCATATTACTCAAGAATGCCAAAACCCTAGACATCCAAAAACCTAACCCTAGGAGGTGAAACACCAAAAGTCATGTGGGCCCCTATGGGTAGGTTGGTACCTCAACTTCTTGAGGTTGTAATGTTTACGTACGACATCTATTTTAGGCACATGATAGCCTGTTGGAAAGGTCTTTCAGAGAAATACCCATCACATCGTCAAAATCTGACTCTGTCTACAATTTGAATGTGGAGAACCAAAAAAACACTGTTTAGGGCTCCAAATGGCCTTGGAAGTACAACAAGATGTGTTGACATTAAAACATACAAAATAAACCAGTTGGATTAGGTGAGAGGCCAAAAGTATCCACCTAGAATATGTGTAGGGATTCAAACAACCCCAGAAGTGTAGAAACCACAATTACAAAGAAGTACAGAAGAATGTGTTGAACTAAAAAAATATAAGAGGAGCCAGTTGGAATAGGTGGGTGGCCACCAATACCCACTTGGATCAATCCTCCCCCCTTAGGAAGAAATGGTATACATTGCTTTGAGTTCCCCCATGAGGTGAGGAAACGTCTGCTGGATTTGGCCCCAGGTGAGACATTTTCCTTGGTGTAGAAGTTTCCTTGCCTTGACAACTCGATAAAGCTGGATCCTCTACTGGCGAGTGCCCTTGAACTGTGTTTCCACTATCTGATGAGTGGATTCTTGTTCCATACAGTCGGGGTTGAGCTATGTTGGTGTCAGTTGTTATGCGATCTCTGAGGTGTACAATATTGGTGTAAAATATGGCCAAAGGAGGTCCACATTGAACATTGGGTGCAGGCCAAGGAAGGGTGGAGTGTTGAGCTCAAAAGCATTCCTACCCACAACCTTGGTGATAGTGTAAGGCCCATAGTGAAGTGGGTGGAGCTTCCGATGGGGCCCTGTGAGATGATCCTTCTGCAAATGTAAACATACTTTGCCTCCAACCTGAAACTGGTGTGGTACCTTGTGTTGATCATGGTTCTACTTGTACTTAGCATTGGATTTATGCAAAATATCCTAGAGCTATTGGTGGATGTGATGAATCCGCTCAATGAAAATGGTGGCTTTGTCGGTCTCAGACTGAAGATGGGAAGATTCTATCTGTGTGGTGGCAAGAGGTAGTGAAACATCAATGGGACCCAAGGGTTGGAATCCCAGCCCCACCTGAAATGGGCTATGGTTGGTGGAGCTATGGAGAGCATTGTTGTAATTGTGTTGAACATAGGGGAGACTCTCATCCCATGTACATGGATGCTTAGATTTGTACATGCGCAGCATGTGAATAATCATTTGATTGATGACCTATGTTTGGTCATCTCTTTGGGGGTGGAAAGCAGTGGATTTAGTGAGCTTGGTGTCCAACAGTGACTTGAGACTCGACCAAAATGTGTTGAGTAACTTGTTGTCTCTGTCATAGATGATGGTCTGTGCCATCCAAAAATGGACCCACACTCATTCGAAGAATATCTTGGAAGTATCTGCCACTATGATATTCTTCTTGCAGGCTATGAGGATGGCCATCTTCAAAAACTAATCAATGACCCCAAATACACAGGCATTGCCTTGCTTGGTGGACGGAAGGCTAGACATGTAATCCATTGAGATGGATTCCCAAGGATTATCGCGAGTAGGAAGAGGGGTGTATAAGACTTGCTTATTTATGGATGGCTTGGGAATGGCACAGGTAGTGCAAGATGTCATGTCGAAGTTTTGGCCAATAAAAATGTTTCTGAAGAACAACTACAATTTTCTCCACACCAAAATATCCTACCATTTGACTGTAGTGGGCTTCCCAAATAAAATTTGCACACTCTCTTGTAGGAACACATAGATGGCCAATATGGAATAATAGTACCTCATAAATGTGAAAATTGGTGACAGTCACAATTGTACCCAAGAGCTGATAGGTGGTGGCGAAGTCTGGATCTTGCTAATAAAGTTGGGGCCGCCAAGATGCTGCATGGCCATAGGAATGGAGCATAATGGTGAGTGCAGCCACAAGAGGTCGACTGATGAAGTCAACTACATGATTTTAGTTCTATGTCTTATACTTGATGTTGAAATGGAATTGTTTCAGGTAGGTGGACCACTTCTGATGGTAGTTTTTCTGCAATTTATCATGTGTCTGTATGAACTGCAAAGACTTGTGATCAGTGTGGATGATCGTCTCCCTTCCCAGAATGTAATGTTTCCATTGACGACATGCTTGTACAATGGAATACATTTCCTTGTCATAGGTGGGGTATTTTTGGATAGTATGTGAGAGTGTCTCACTATGGTATGCCACTAGATGACCATGTTGAGTGAGAACTGTGCCTACAGCATAGTTAGATGCATTAGTCTCAATCTCGAATGGTTTTTGTAGATCAAGATAGGAGAGTAATAGAGATGAGCACAAGCGATGCTTCATATCATCGAATGCTCATTTTTGTTCCTTCTGCCACATGAAATTTTCCCTGCCCTCGCCCTTGGTCACCATACCGAGGACCCATGCAATATGCATGATCCGGATTTATTTTCGGCACGAAATAAGAGTGGATATATAATAAATAAATGCATAGAGATATCACATATATCCAATAATATAACATAAATGTATCAGAGATGCAACCATAAACACAGATATCTAGTAATACATGATTTCTATTAATGAAATAAATGTACAAAGATTGTAAAAATACAGAGTGAAAGACTCGCTAGAATGGTGACATCTTATCTATGAGAAGAGATGCGACGACTACTCACATTTGCAAGAAGATGATTACAATGAGGCTCTGAAGGCATTTTTACAATAAACAGGAATTCCAAAAACCCTAGACATCCAAAAACCTAACCCTAGGAGATGAAGGGTCAAAAGTCATGTGGGCCACGTTTGGGTAAGTTAGTACATCAACTTCCCGGGGTCGTAACTTTTGCATGCAATATTCGTTTTAGGCGTATGATAGCCCATTGGAAAGGTTTCTTCGAGGAGATACATTTTGGGGGGTCAATGATTCCTTCAACTATAATTGAGAAGATCGATCATGAAAAACCTTCATTTAGGCCCTCAAAATGGCCTCGGAAGTTAAAAAATGCTAAAAATAGTAAATTGCCAAAATTGCCAAAAAATTGTTTTGAGCTAGTTGGAAAAGGTGGGTGGCCACCGATATCCACCTGGATCAATCCTCCCTCCTTAGGAAGAAATGGTATCCATCGCGTTGAGTGCCTGGGGGAGAGGAAAAAGCGTTTTCTGAATCTGAATCTTGGTGAGTTACTTACCTTGCTGGAGATGTCACACTACTCGGTTTGTGTAAGGCTATCACAAGTATGTGGCTGGAAGGGTTGGACCTTTTTAACCATTCTGGATACATGAGATTATTTTGTGTAGAAGTAATCTTTACACTTTTCTACAATCTTGTCGACCTACTTCTGTTGGATAGAAGGTTCTTGGGCCAAGGCTGTAGTGGTTGCAGTATCCTTTTTTTCACCTTTTGAACAGATTCTAAAGAAGCTGAATTTTGTAGTATGATATACTACCTTGCGACACTTTTTAGGTAGAACAGTAGTTGGAACTACCTCTGATATTCTGTAGAGATGGCCCCCCAAAGAAACAATGACTTGTGGGGTTGAGACTCATAAACAACATGGCACTTCCACATATATGGTTGGCCCAAGAGAACATCACAGACATATAGTGGGGCAATATCACATAATACCTCATCCTTGAAGGGATGGATGTCGTATGACAATCGACACTGTTGGCTAACACGAAGGTCTCATCCTTGGTGAAGCCACCTGATGTTGTATGGTTGCGGGTGTGGTGTTGTCGACAATCCCATTTGTTTGACGACCTCTGCTGAGATGAGGTTCTTCTGGCTTCCACTATCAACAATAAAATGCAGCAGGGTCCCCTTCACCCACATATGTCTTTGATCTCGGCCACCAATGACTATTTTGAATGACATTCATCGGTGTTGTGCCAGGGGATTTTGTGGAAATAACACCATTTTATGGTGTCCTTCTTTGTCTTCCCGTGACCCTTCTTTTCCTGTGGTGTGGACTGGTTTTTGGGAGACTGTTTGTTAGGGTATTCTTTGTCATACTTTGGTTGTTGCGGATTTGCAGACCCAGACTCCCGCTTGTTCTGGTGCTTAAATTTCTACTCGATTTTAACAACATATCGATAAGCAACACAAAGTGATGAGGTGTCAAGAAAATCCATTTCAGTTTGGATGTATCTGTGTAGAGCCCCATAGTATTTCAGAACCAAATGTCATTCGGAGTCTTTGATACCCATCTTGGTGCGCAAGGTATGGAAGGTATTGGTGAAATCTGGAACTACTTGGATCCTCTCTTGCCGCAGTGTGTTCCATCTCATGTGTTGGTCCTCATAGTTGCCAACAGGGTAATATTGTTTCTTTACCACATCCACAAAAAAGTCCCAATTGGGCTCGGCCCCATATATTCTAGATTCCTCTGTGGAACCTTTATCCCAGTAATTTTCCCACCAATATTTGACATGGGGGAGTACCTTAAGGAGCGCGAATATGATCTTTTCTCTATTGAAAAAATTGTGAACAGAGAAATAACCTTCTAACAAATTTAACTATTTATCTAGGGCATCCGCATCTATCTGACCTTCAAATATAGAAATATAAAAATTGGCCTGTACCTTAAAAGGTGAGGTGCCTCCAAAGTGGTCTCCTGATGAATATGCACCTGATTCTATCGGGAGGCATTGAAGGATGTGAGAAAAATTGTCCATCATTTCGTCCCTTTGTCGCGTGAGAGCTTGCTTAAACAACAGATTGATAGGATCGTCTGGTCCGTCGTTTTTCTTTTCTTCCACCATGGAGGGTTTATTGGGCATGTGAGAGAAATTGTCTTCAAGAGAGACAAGCTCGAAACACAACTTGCTATACTCAGACCTCGTTCAGGACATGCACTGAAAAAACGAATAAGAGAAGCCTGCTATGATACCACTGATCTAGATTTATTTTCGGCATGAAATAAGAGTGGAGATATAATAAAGAAATGCACATAGATATCGCAGATATCCAATAATATAACATAAATGTATCAGATATGCAACCATAAACATAGATATATAGTAATACATGATTTTTGTTAATGAAAGAAATGTACAGAGACTGTAAAAGTACAGAGTGAAAGACTCGCTAGAATGGTGGCAACTTATCTCTGAGAAGAGATGTGACGGCTACTTGCATTCGCAAGAAGATGATTACAATGAGGATTTGAAGACATTTCTACAATAAACAGGAATTCCAAAAACCCTAGACATCCAAAAACCTAACCCTAGGAGATGAAGGGCCAAAACTCATGTGGGCCCCGTTTGGGTAAGTTAGTACATCAACTTCTCGGGGTCGTAACTTTTGCATGCGATTTCTGTTTTAGGCATATGATGGCCCGTTGGAAAGGTATCATAGAGGAGATTAATTTTGAGGGAAAAATGATTATTCTATCTATCATTGAGAATCTCGATCCTGAAAAACCTTCATTTAGGCCCTCAAAATGGCCCCTGAAATTAAAAACTGCTAAAAATAGTAAATTGCCAAAATTGTCAGAAAATTGTTTTGAGCCAGTTGGAAATGGTGGGTGGGCACCGATATCCACATGGATCAATGCGATAATATAAACATGAACCTTCGGTAGAAGTTGGCCAGTCCCAAGAAGCTCCAAAGCTTGGTAAGTGTGGTCGGGGCTGGGCAGTCACGGATGACTTGGATCTTAGCTAGATCAAGATGTAACCCATGCTCATCAACAATGTAGCTCAAGTATTGGACCATGTTCATGCCAAAAGAGAATTTTTCCAAGTTTTCATATATCTTATGCTATCATAGAGTGCTCAAAACCTATTGAATATATCGCATGTGCTTCTCCCAAGGTCTGTTGAAGATGAGGATGTCATCCAAATATACCACCACAAAAGAGTTGGTGAAGGGTCTCAATACATCATCCATCAACCTCTTGAAAGTGGTTGGTGCATTTGTTAGTAAAAAGGGCATAACCAGCCATTCGAAGAGACCTTCTTTAGATTTGAATTTTGTCTTCCATACATCAGTTGGTTCAATGGTCAAGAAGGTCATCAATCCTGGGAATTGGGTACCAGTTCCTCATTGTGATTTTGTTTAAGGCTCTGTAATCAATGCAGAGACGAAAATTCCCATCCTTCTTTGGCACTAGTACAATTGGGCTTCCACAAGGGGAGGAGATGAGTATGATGTGCCCCTTTTGAATAATCTCTTGGATCTGACACCTGCTTTTTTAATTTTCCATCAATGAGTGACGATAGACTGGTCCATTAAGTAAAGTTGCACTAGGGGTCATATCAATTGGTGTTCGACAACACAGGTATTCCAACAGAGGACGAACACCTTCAGTAACCACTCACATAAC
>SNQJ01S0059532.1:80362-107392 GCA_010110895.2 Picea sitchensis | reverse complement strand
TTAATTATTTTGGTTTTTTTATATAACATTATCATTATCCAGTAATACAATACACTCTTGAATTTTAAACAATCCCCTGTACACTCGTAGTAATTGAATCTTCCATATTCAAAATTTAAAGACCATGCCCGATAATACCAATATACGAATTGCTAGTTGCATGTACCCAAGCTTGTCCAAGATAATGAAAGACTTGGAGTGTGTGCGTTCGGGAGGTTTCCTGTTGCGTTGGATCCACTCCACTTGCGTAGAATTCAACTTAAAAGTAAAATTTTAGCATTGANTCTTAAATCATATTTTTGTTTTTTTGTCTTTTTAAGGGATGGTAAGGATGGATTGGATATGGGTAGGGTGATTTTATTTGTAATAGTGTTTATTTTTTAGATCACGATTTCAAAAATATTGTAATTTAAACCTAAAAAAACTGAGTTACTAATAGTACCTCTTTTCAATTCAAAGGTTGATCTTGAAAGTTTGGTTGCAATGGTACTTGTTGTTAAGTCCATGGTTTGAAATAATTTATTGTAATTTTAACCTCCCATAAAACAAAAGGGTGTTGCTTGTTGCACTACTACCAAAAAGTAAACCAAATCCCTCACCGATCAAATATAGACGACGGAAATGAATAACAGACTCCAAAACATATTGTCTAGCATTCATACCATAGTTTAGAACAGACTCTAAAAACGATTGTCCATCATTTTTCGGCCTAAGAAAGCCTACAAAATCCTATCAACCTATGAACCGAAGCCATATCAGGATAAATTCTTCCTATATTTGTATTTCATGAACAAAAAGACAAGAAATCATAGCACTACATATTGTTATATTTTCATTAGTTTCATTAACATTAGATTTACCATAGCATTTTTATCTTCTTTTAACATTCAATAACCATATCTTGAAATATATAAGAAACAGATAAACAAGCATAAGAAGACACAAATATTTATCCTGGAAAAACCCCAAACTCGAGGGAAAAACTAGCCAACTTTTCTTAGAGAGAATATTTGAATACAACCATAAACAAGCTCTAATAACAAGAGAAAACCAACAAAAAAGAACCCCGATAACAAATACTTATCTCTTTTTCTTGTCAAACCCTACCAAGGGTAGACAACTAATCAACACCACGGAACTGGCACCAAGATAGCACACCATAGAGCTAGCACCAAGATAGGCACATCACTAGAACTGGCACCACACAGTTGGCACCATAGATATGGAGCCACTGGTAACTGGTAACTGCTAGTGCAACTGCAACTGATACTACAATTGATAACTGACAGGAAGCAACTGAGAAACACCGCACAACCTTAGCGCAAATCCTCCAGAGGTAGCGCACAAGAGAAATTACCAATATCCACCAAGAATATCCTTCCCCCAAGTGGGGTGCACTCTCTAAGAGAACTAAAGACTATAAATAATGAAATTGTTGTGCAACTGCCTAATGCGCAATCCAAAAGGAGAATTGTATATGTATAAAAATGAACTGACCCAAACTTCTATTTATACTAATCTGGGTGCCTGTCTGGGCCGACTTCTTATCATGGGTCTTCAAATTTACTTTATTCTTTTTTGTGGGCCGACTTCCCTTCGTGGAAATTATATTTCCACTTTATTGTTATTTCATGTGGGCCGAATTCTCTTCTATAGTCTTCTATTTCACTTTATACTTTTTCGAGGTGTTCTTCAACTATTCAATGGTATTCCTTTGACTTCTGGGAATCTTCTTCTTCTCTAAGAAAATTTGTCTATGAGGAAAATACCTCACGTAGCAACAAAAACATCAGCACTCCCTCTTAGTTGGGAAGGTATCTTTCCACTATGTCTTCATCCAGTAGTCCACTGACTACTCTACAATAAATTAGTAGCACACAACTAATACCATGCCAATGGTAGCTCGAATCATCCCCCAAAGTCTCTCTATGATTATGTCTCAATCAATCGGTAGCACACAGCTACTTTCATGCAATCCAGTAGTCTCCACGACTACATGGAAATCAACTAGTAGCACAAAGCTACTACAATGCCATCCAATGGAACAAAACTACTTCCAAGTCATAGTAGTACATAAATATTGTCATAGTGGTACACAACCACTGCCATAGTAGTACAAAACTATTGTCTAGTGGTACACAGCCACCACTAAAGTAGTACACAACTATTGTCCAGTGATACACAATCATTGCTAGTGGTACATAACCACTGCTAGTGGTACACAACCACCGCTATAGTAGTACACAACTACTTCCATAGTCCTCTCGACTGTGTTTTGATGTTCCTTTTTCTTTTCTTGTAGTATTATTCACACCCATCCACCTTGCATGGTATGGTGAAGACTGCTTACGTATCCCCATTCACACCTAGCCACCTCGCATGGCTTAGAAAAGGCTATCCCGTGGTCCAATACCATGCTCCAAGCCTTATTCTCACCTAGCCACCTCGCATGGCATAGGAAATACTTTCCACAAGTGTTATTCACACCTAGCCACCTTGCATGGCATAGGAAAGACTCATACCAGGATGTGATGTTTCTCCTCTCTCGGTAGTCTTATTTGCACCTACCCACCTCACATGGTGTAGAAAAGACTACGACCATAGCCCCATTCACACCTAGCCGCCACACATGGCGTAGGAAAGGCTATGGTGCAAGTCTTATTCACAACTAGCCACTTCATATGGCATAGGAAAGGATTGATATATATCTCAATCACACCTAGCCACCTCACATGGTGTAGGAAATATTTGTACCTAACTATACATTACTCCCTCAGTCACCTCACATGACTGATATGGGAAACCTTTGGGCAGAGGGGAAAGCGGAGTGGAGGTGAAACATCAAGCATCCCTCTCAACGATGGTGGACATTTTTCATCACGCCAAGATTGTCTCAGAAGTACTCATACTTCACTCTATACATAGGCTCGGTGAGAATGTTTGCTATTTGCTCATCAGTGGATATGTAATATAGCTCCACAACTCCTCTCTGCACCATGTATCGAATGTAGTGGTATTTGATATCTATATTATTTGACTTGTCATGAAACACATGATTATATGAAATCTTCACACAACTTTTATTATCACAATATATCAAAGTTGGCTTCAACTCTAGATCAAATAACCCTGCAAGTAATTTCTGGAGCCACACTACTTCAAAAATTGCAACATTGGTTGTAATATACTCTGCCTCTATTTTACTAAGTTCCACTGACGTCTGCTTCTTTCTCAACCATGAGATCACGCCTGATCCCAAACTGAAGCAACATCCTAAGGTTTTTTTTCTGTTCCACTGCACTCCCTTCCCAGTCAGAGTCTGCATAAAACGATAGCTTAATTTCTACATCCAATACATATTTCAATCCATATCCAATCGTACCATGTAGGTACCGCAACACATTTTTTCTTTTATCCAATGTACATGTTTGGGTTCAACCATGTAGTGAATCAAAGCATTCACTGCAAAATATATGTTCAGCCTGGTGTTAACCATATACATAAAGGATCCAATCAATTGTTTGTACATAGTGGGATCCACCAAATATGAAGATGAACCACTCAAGAGCTTCAGATTTTTCATCACAGGTGTGGCCATGGACTTGCATTCCATCATATTGAACCTATGCAGGATATTAACAATATATTTTCCTTGGCTAAGGAAAATCTCATATGGCTTATTCCACGCCTCCAATCCCAAGAAATAATGCATCATACCTATATCCTTCATCTTGAACTTTGAAGTGAGTTCCCTCTTTCACCCATCTGCGCTTCTCATACCACGTAAGAAACATGCCATCCAATATGAAGGGGAAACCATCCCCAAGCTCATCAAGATAATTGTTTGGCATATCCTGCCCTAGGTGCCTACTTAAGCCCATAAAAATCCTTCTTCAATCTACATAAATGAGACTCCTTCTCATGTACATTTTGGCTACTCTATGTACACTTCTTCTCACTACTAGAGCAAATGTATCGTCATAATATTCTCCCTCTTGCTGGGAGAATCCTCTGGCCAAAAATCAATCTTTTTACATCTCTATGCTTCCATTTGCATCATTCTTGACCTTGTATATCAACTTCGAAGTCACCGTCGACTTCCCTTCTTGTCTCTGAACCAAGGAAAAATCCATATCCTAGTCCTTCTGACTGGCTTCCTCCTCTGTCACTGAAACAAGGGAATCCTCCCAGGAGGTCTCATATCTCCTTGAAGCCTATGAAGATTTGATATAGCCTCCTCAACTCATGGCACCTGTCTATCAGTCATGGAAGACATCTCTCTGTCCCATCTACATCTTAGGAGGAATATTTTTTGAATGAAAGTTTCTAAACCACTGACTCTCTTTGAGATCATCTATGTGTCTGTATGCTCCCTATGAAGCTTGAATCCCTCTGAGTCTATATAATCTTTGAATCCATATGCTCCCTCTACATGTTATGACCTCCTTTGAAGTATGATCTCCTATGAACGGTCCTGAGGAGGCTTCTCCTCCCTATTGGATCATGAGGGATGACTCCCTCTGAACTCTATCTCCTTCTGAGCTGGTACTTGGTGGGGCCACCCGCCTCACCACTGGTGGAGCCATATACTCCTCCTCATGATATGGCTCAGCAATGCCATATATCGATATCCCCTTTGCATCCAACAAAGTATCACAGGACCAAAATGGTCTCTTCCTAGTCACTGCAGCGATTCTGGGTAGGCCCTTTTGGCTCTACTGACTCTTCCTTATGATCCAAAGAGTGATCAACTAAACTAGAGGGATTTGTACAGTCATCTTTGAAGCCTTCTTCTCCTTACAATTAATCTCTATATGAGATACTATGTATCCTACAAAAGTACCCTTCTTGTCATAAGGTTTTGACTTCATCCTTTTCTCCTTCATTACATGGATGTGTATGGTCATGTACATAGCTCTATGTATGGATAGTCTGTTACATGTATTAGCTAGAAAGCATCTAATATATTTCCTCTTGCAATCGTCATTATAGATTCCTCTTATAGATATCCCTTGTGACCTGCCTGGAAGAAGAGCAACAACAAGGGAAAACAATAGAAAAGAATAATAATCTTATAATATAACAATAATAAAAACAAGAACGAGAAAAATCATCACAGTATCTCCTTTTCAGAGCTATCACTAGTGACCTGCCTGGAACAAGAGCTTAAATAAAAATATGATAACAAGAAATAAGAACAACATTCTTCCAGTGTTGTGACCAATCATTCCTCCATGCTAACCTACTTGGAACAAGAAACAAGAACAACAACATATGGTAACCTCCATGGAATTTACATGATAACATGCCTCGAACAAGGTCAACAACCAAGAACATCTCTAGAGGATATCAATTTATCTTGTAAACAAGTGCATCATTAATACTGAAGAACTATCTTTTACTTAATGATCATAATACCAAAAATATTCAAGTATTATTAAACATTTGATAGAAATAGCAGTAATAGAACTCTAAAGACTGATATTCTAGTTACAACACTTACTTAGGCTGCAGCAGTATAAAATATTAAATCTAATATGAAAACCTAGACTCTAGTTGTTGTTGTCGCATTTAAGTCGTTCTATATTGTAGGATACATTGTCACTATTGCCTTCAACTCTTGGGATTCCTCTGAGTGCACTAGATCTAAGATCCCTTTGGATATATTGTCACTGCTTGGATAAATGTCATTTTTCCAAGTGTATGTCTCCTGCAAACACCCTCGTCTTATATACAAGTACACCATACAACTTTGTCTTCTAATTTAAGACATTACATCAATAAGAAAAGGTAGAAATCTGAATCAGAAGGTTCAATGTCCAGGAAAATGTCAACAAGCCTAAAACCCTAAAAAAAGAAATTTTGACGGAAAATCAATATGAGAAGTGCAGTAGGTGCACTAGAGTAGGGCAAGTTGATTAGTGATGGATTTTGACCCAATCGATTTTATAATAAGTTGTCAATGAGCTTGACAAACAAAACTGTGCAATGGAAAATTGCATGTGCAACGACATATCTCAATAATGTGGAAAATATCATGATCTTCCTTCTAGCGAGTATATTGTTCTAAAGGAAACCTACTCTGATACCATGTTATATTTTCATTAGTTTCGTTAACATTAGATTTACCATAGAATTTTTGTATTCTTTTAACATTCAATAATCATATACTGAAATATATAAGTGACAGATAAACAAGCACAAGAAGACACAAATATTTATCCTAGGAAAACCCCAAACTCGAGGAAAAAACTAGACAACTTTTCTTAGAGAGAATATTCCAATACAACCATGAACAAGATCTAATCACACGAGAAAACGAACAATGAATAATCCTGATAAAAAATACTTACCTCTTCTTCTTGTCAAACCCTAGCGAGGGTAGACAATTGATCAACACCACAAAATTGGAACCAAGATGGCACACCAAACAACTCACATGAATACAGGTGCATCACTAGAACTGGAACCAAATAGATGGAACCACAGATTTTGTGCCACTGATAACCGGTAACTTCAACTGCCACTGCAACTACAACTGCTACTGCAACTAATAAATAATACGAAGCAACTGAGAAACATCACACAATATTAGATAAACTCCTCCAGAGGCAANAGGCAACACAGAAGAAAAATCACCAAGATCCACCAATAATGTTCTTACACCAAGTGGGTCACACTCTCCAAGAGAACCAGGGACCAGAAATAGCGAAATTGTTGAAACTGTAGTTGCAACTGCCTAGTGCGCACTCTAGAAGAAGAAATGTATGTGTGTACAAATGAACTGACCGAGAATTGTATTTATACTAATCAGGGTGCTTGACAGAGGTATTTCACAAGAGAAATCACCAATATTCACCAAGAATATCCTTCCCCTAAGTGGGGCGCACTCTTCAAGAGACGCAGAGACCAGAAATAGTGAAATTGTTGCAACTGTCGTTGGAGCTACCTAGTGCGCACTCTAGAAGGAGAACTTTCTATGTGTACAAATAAAATGACCCAGACTTGTATTTATACTAATCTGGATACTTGTGTGGGCCAACTTATTATTCCATGTCTTCAAATTTACTTTATTCTTTTATATGGGACGACTTCTTTTCCTGGAAATTATATTTCCACTTTATTATTATTTCCTATGGGCCGACTTCTCTTCTATGGTCTTATATTTCACTTTATTCTTTTCCAAGTTGTTCTTCAATTGTTCAATGATCTTCCTTTGACTTCTTGGAATCTTATTCTTCTCTAAGAAAAAATTTCAAGTAGGAAAATACCTCCCACAGTTACCAAAGCATCAACGCATATCAAATCCTGGTTTTTTCTGGAGTCCCAAGGTGGCTCCCAATCTTATCAGTTTTCCCTGCAGCCTCACTTGCATCCTCCTCATCCACAATCGGGATAGGGTAGTCTTGCGAACCATGAAGAATCAAGTCCCTAGAGGTGCTCTTGGTATTTTCATTGTTATGCTCCTCAGGTGTGACTGAATCCAATACCGAATTGGGATCTACAAAAGAGTTCAAATTTTCCTTTAAGCATATTGATTGCCTAAAGAGTGGTGTCATTATCCTTTCAGACTTTCTCCACTACCTAGGATTCCATATACATAAAATACAATAATTTTCTAAAAGTTTGAAATACTTTGCTTCTTTAGTCCTTGAGTATTGCAGGTCATCGACACACGCCTTAACTTCTTGAACAAATTATGCTTATGAGGTGTTATATCATCGACATGTAACTTCTTCCTCTATCTCTGTTGTTATTTTCTCTCCTCTTCATAGCATAGGTATTTGAATATAGACTTGGCCATCCAGGCTGCCCTCGCAACCCTAGTACGATTGACCAAGCATTAGGAGGAGGAATCCTCATAATGCTTTCCTTTCTAACTACTCTCTCGTGTTCCTTTCCTAGCCATTCTCCTAATACTTCCTACATTAAACGTCATTGTCTAGTTGTCCATTGTCGTTGTTTTCTTATTCATGGTTTGATTCCGATGAAGACTCATCCACAATCCATTACTCACCCAATGCTTTGAAAATCGATAAATTTTCCTCTAATCCTGATTATATCCACATCATAGCAGATTTCCCTACTTAAGCCTTACTGGAGTAAAAATCCAAGTGATCTCCTCTGCAAGCTTCCAATCCAAAACCCAATCCCATATTCCTTGAATTTCAAACTCACTCCTCCATCTTAGGTGATCAACCTCACTCAATTTTGCTAACTTCAAACCATTACAATGGCCTCTCAAATTAAAATAACCATTCACTTCATCTCTCACATCCTAAAGTCTTTTCATCGGCACTTCTGGGAGGATCATCTTGAATTTGACTGAAATAACAATACTCCCACACATTCTCACATAACTACTCTTCATTATGCTTGGCTTGTTCCATGATTGTCTCTATACGATCCTCCTTCCCTAGCGACGACCACTTACTTTCATATCTCATCATACAACCACCATCATGCCGGTTGAATCCATCTGTCCCAACGAGTAACCAATTGTACTAGCATAATGCTCAAGTTTCAAAGTTGGCATAGTTGACATGACATTCGTTAGGCCCATCAGGAATTCCTTGAACCACCGTCGGTTGAAATATGCGTCGTTTCGGTTCACTCCCTGATCCTTATGTCATTCGAGATGGCATTGTTGTCTTGTTGAGACTCTAGGTGGCACACATATTCTCGACGTTTGACACCCCATCTGAGGGTCGTAGAACCACTTTTTAATTTAAGGGTTGATTTTAAGATTTTGGTTGTAACGATATTAATTGTTAAGACCATGGTTTCAAACAATTTGTGATTTTAACTCCAAAAAGAGGGTACCTCTACTAGCACCACTTTTTATTTCGGGGCTTGATTTTAAGGTGTTTGTTTACAACATTTTAGGTCACGGTTGGAAAATGTTGTAATTATGACCCTAGAAAAAAGAGTGTCACTAGTGACACCACTTTTCAAAATAGAGGTAAAAACAATCATTAAATGTGATCTTTAAAAAAGTAAAAACTCGGAAGAGTTCTCATTAACTCGATAATGTAGTTAATTACATTAAAATACTAAAAATATTGAAAAATGTTTGTTGTTAATTACATTAAAATACCAAAAATATTGAAAAAAGTTGAAATAATTATTTGGAATATTAAGTTGGAAATCTTTTAAAAACCAACGCTTTTGATTTTTTCTTAAGTTGTCTTGATATTATGCCATCTTAATTTCCTCGCTCCTTATCTAAAAAAAATCAATGTTTTTTGAAATCTTTTTATATTTTCTTAAAATGACAAATGGGTGTATCAAAATGAGTTTTTTTTAAATGAGAAGTAGCTTTTAGAAGCCTGTGAATCCATCACCTTGGGGCTTCTCAGTGTCTCCATATATTTTCTACCTAGTAGTCATTACCGTGAACCCAATCTCGCCTGGTTCTCGATGGAAAGAATCTTGTTGTATATTGTTCTCCTGAAAGGAGATCGACTACTAATCATTGTGAGAATTTGGGTTTCCTTCGTCAAAATGCAATTTTCTTTCAAATCTACATATTAAAGATTAAAGAGGGGAGGGATTTAGTGATAAGGGTATCTTTGACAACATTTATTTGGTCATTCAAGCAAGGTTTGAGACAACAACCTAACAGTCACAATGATGCTCAAACTTTTAATTTCAAACCAAGCGAGCTACGAGGAAATAATCAAAGGTATAGTAATACAAATACTTTGACCCGCTCCAAGTAACCCTTGTTTTATCCTTTGTTTTTATTAGTGTTTTTTTTTCTCAATTTTCTTTCGTCGAAATTGTATCTTCCAGCCACATTGAAAATGTTTCATATCGACTGCTCTGAAATTATTCAAAGTTTTATTTTGGTTTTTTCTTGGTTGATTTGTTTCATTTTATCATAAAATAAAGTATAAATTGTCACACCTCCAAGATTTGTGCTTGAGTCCAATAGCAACATCTCGTGGATGTGTGGCACTGCAAGGGTTCTCATTTGGCAGCTTGGCTCAACCAAAGATACTTCACCCAGGCTATGTCTCTTCACCTACAACATAGCCATACTCTATTCTAGGCTATGAGTGAGTCACACTCTTACTCTTCTCAACTCACGTGTATACTTAGATAGTTTGTTAACACTCTTAACACTTATTCATTTGGAATACAATGGAAAAACATGTGAAACACAAGAGATAGAGATATAGTGTATGCGGCACCAACGATGTCTAACACTCGACTTGGTTTATTGTATTGAGAAACTAATTAAATACAATGCAATAAAATGCAGAGAGGGTGCTATTGTCCAAGTTACAAATATGGGAAGAGTCTCATGACTTGCCCCATAAAATGAATTTGTCTAGAATGTGTAAATGTGTCACACCAAAACTCATTTTCTGCACCTTCTTTCCTTAGCCTGCGACGCGCCCTTGCTATGTGCCCACCTCGAACTGACCCACTCTATGTGTCATGCATTTTTTCCTTCTTCTTTCCTTCCTAGTTCATCTTCCTCACGCTCTTATATGGACTCTAGTCATCTATATTTGTGAACCGTGGATTCCTTTGGATGTCATGCCCCTTGATGGATTGATGTGCCCCTTCACGGACTAGCACGCCCATCAACTGTTGCGCTCGTGAACCTTCACGTCTTTTCAGATCGGCACACCCCATCCTTGGGAACATGCCCTTTACCTTATGTTCTTCCTTGTGCCATCTGACGTGACTCGGTGGGTGTGTCGATGGGGTCATCCAACCTCTCCAACATCCCCAGGATTCCAAGGGTGGGAAAGTCCAATCCTTGGATGTGTGCCCAAGTCACCCCATCCTTTCCCAAATGCAACCCAAATCTATATTTGTGGTTGCAAGGAAAGTGATGCACATTCCCCCTTGGATATGCACGCCACCATCATGTTCCCAAGGTGCTCCTTTCCATGCCTATAAGACAAGTACTTTCCCAACTGAATGCATCCTCCTTGTTCTCTCTACCCGAATGTCTCTTAATCCTACCAAGGAGAACACACGCTCAGTAGGTGTCGCAAGAGGAATTACATGCTCCCCAACTAGAGTTCTTGTCATACCAACAACTTTCATTCTACTTGTGATCCATATCTACACATGTCAAATTCTCGAATCATGTCCACATATTTCCACAAGGACCCATATCTCTCCCAATTGTTCTCTTCGTCAATTTTTTCCTTCCAATAGAAAAAGCACTCATGTACTTGACCTATACCAAGTCTCAAGATGTGATGTGCCATAATATTATCTACCTCCAACTCTGGCTTGTCTGCAACCATGGTCGGTGCTCTAGAGGGTTCAAATCGACTTGGGTCATCAAGGTCGCTTTGGAATTCCTTGAAATCGTTAATGTGGAAGGCAGGATGAATATGTTGCATGTGGAATGAAAACTTCAATATGTAGGTGATGTTTCCAATCTTTTCAAGGACTTTGTTCGGTCTCTCATATCTATGCACAAGAGATCGAACCATCCTTTAGGTGGTGGGAACTGATCTTTACTCAGCTTGAGGAATATGAAATCTCCTACTTGGAATTCTATGTTGTGCCTACTACAGTCTACCCACTGCTTCATTCTTCCTGTTACATTAATCGAGTGTGTGCGATCTATCTCCAACCAATCCCACCAACTCTTCACAAAACCCACAACTCCTGGATTCATTCCATAGTATCCACGTGTCACAAAATGAGAAGATGTGGGTTGTTATTCATTCTTCAACTCGAACATATTATAGCCCATCGTTGAACTCTTATGCAGTTTTTAATTGAATTGGGTGGCATCCAACAAGTCCAAATAATTAATCTGATATGTGTGTACATAGTAATTCCGCAAGTAGTCCTCCAAAAGTGTGTTGATTCGTTTGGTCTTCCCATTTTTCTAAGGATGATAGGTCGAATTATTCAACTTCTTTGTCTCCACAAGCTTGAAAAATTTTGTCCAAAACTTACCAGTGAACCTTGCATCCCTATCTAATACAATGTCCAAAGGAAGACCTCAATACTTCATTATATGCTTTAAAAACAACTTCACAACTTATTCTACATTGTAAGGCATCTTCATCACAACAAAGAACACATACTTGGAGAATTGATCCACCATGACCAAAATGCCATTGTATCCTTGCACCATCGGAAGCTGTGTGATTAAGTCCACTAAGACACTCATCGATGGTGTCTCTGGAATTGGTAAAGGATGAACTATCCTACTCTCAATTTGGTTTTTTTCTTGTCCTTATAACATACAATGTAAGTGTGAATGTACTCCTCCACATCATGCTTCATCTGCTCCCAAAATTATCCTCGCTCCAGCAATGCCAACATTCTATGCTATCCTGGGTGGCCAACCCAAGCCAAGTCGTGATATTTCTTCATGAGTTCCCTCCTAAGGTTAGATGAGTTAGAGACATATATTCATTCCCCAAAATACAATCGTCCATTGCATACCCAAAAATTTCACATTTTGACATCCTTCACTTGTTTCATGATGTTCTTCATCATGAGATAATACTCTAACTCTTCCTTGATCTTTTCATGGAATTCTTCCAAGACATGAATCTGATTTCCCCCTGATGTAGGCAACTCGTCCTCCTCCTCTAGGATTGTGAGTTGTGTCTTTCTGCTCAAGGAATCCATGATAGTGTTAAATCTTCTCGACTTATACTCAATGGTCATGTCACCTTCTACAAGGAATTCCTTCCATCTTGCATCCTTGGGTGAAAAATTCAGTTGCATCACATAGTAACTCATCACAATGTTATTTGTCTTCACAAAAAATGACTTTCTCAACAACTATTGTATCCAAGTCTGCAAACAATGTACTACAATAGTCATCTTCTTCTCATGAACATGGCACCTTCACTCATGATCTTGGAGCTTTCTTCTCTCAAAGACAATCAGATTCCCCTCCTGTATCAAAACTACTCCAATGGAAAAGTATGATGTGTCTATTTGCACTTTAAACGATTTCTCAAAGTCTGGTAACAATTATGCATTTTATTTCTCTAGATGTAGACTTGCACCTCTCTATCCAGTTCCATGCTTTCTCCTTTTTCAACAAGTCAGTTAGTGGTGCAGCAATCTTCGAATAGCTCTCTACAAACTTGTGATAGTAGTTGTCTAGCCCAAGGGAAGATCTCACATAATGAACTATTTTTGGCTCTTCCCAATCTTCGATTTCCTTGACCTTCACAGGGGTGGATGCATCCTTGGCCAATCCAATACCCCAAGAGTGCTTCTCAGTTCGTCCAAAAATACACTTAGACTTATTCAAGAACAACTAGTTATGTTGCAACACCTGAAATACCTGTGCCAAATGCTTCTTTTTCTCTTCCATACTCTCATTGTACACCGCAATTTCATCAAAATACACCACAACAAACTTGTCCAAAAATGGTCACAACATGTCATTCATCAATGTGCAAAAGGTTGCAGGGTAATTGCACAACGCAAAAGGAATCACTTGGAAATCATAGCTCTCATACCTCGTCACCATGTTTGTCTTCAGTTCATCCCCATATTCAATTCACACCTGAGAATACCCATGTCGCAAGTCAAGATTTGAAAATACTTTTGCCTTGGCCAACTTGTCAAAGTAATCTGCAGCTAGAGGCAATAGGTGTCGGTTCTTCATAGTCTATTTGTTCAAATCCATGTAATACAAACACATTCTCAGCTCTGAAGCGTCCTTCTTCTTTTGAAATAGAATTTGGGCACCATAGGATGACTTGGACGAATGAATGAAACATATCTCAATCAATTCTATCAATTGTCACTTCAACTCTCAAACTGAGGTCCATATAATTGGTAAGGAGCTTTTTTCAATGGTTGTAGTCTCTAGGATCTAGCTCTATATGATGATCAATAGTGCATCTCGGTGGGAGAACTTCTGGAAACTCATATGGAATTATGTTCACAAAGTCACCTAACAAGTCAACAATATCAAGTGGAATAGGCTTCCCCACTCCATCCTCTCAAACTTCCCCAAAAATTCCTTCATAAATTTGTGATCATGTCTACCTTATTTCTCTCTTCATACTTAGCGCAGATACAAGCTACAACTTTCCATAAAAATTCCTTGTGGTTGTGCACACAACCCAATCCTTTTGTTCACCAAGTATAACCATCTTTTCCATCCATGGCATGAGGACCGAATGTGTCCTCTTGAGGAACTCTTTCCCAAGGATCACCTCAAAGTCATCCATAGGAATCAATGTGAAATTATCTCGACCTTCCCATTTTCCAAGACGAATATGAACTAACGAGTCAACTCCAATTACTTCCTTTTTCTTAGAGTTTACTACCTTCACAACAACTCCACACGAAGAATTTCTAAGTGCCATCTCCTTCACAACTTTCGTATTTAGAAAATTTTGCGAGGCCCCTGAGTCCATGAGGGCTTACATTATTTTTTCGTTGATAACCAAATCGAAAAAACACAATTGATGGTCTTGGATTCCTGGTTTTCCACCCAATGCACCTATCCTTTGTATCGTGTTACAAGATGAGCCTTACCACTCTTTCCGCGTTAAGTGAAAAACATAAACAAAATCACAACAAAACATACATGCATTATACCAATCTTCTATAGATTGTGTGGGAGTGCCCCTTGGTCCAACCTACCTTGGTTCCAAGGTGCATTGTTTCAAGTCCCTATAGATCTTGGTTCGCTCCTCCAACCAAGTCTCCTCTCCCTTAGGTCGTGGAGGGAAATTTGAATCATCCTAGATTGAGTCATCCATAACCTGCTTCTATCGTATGACTTCATCCTCCTCTATCAAAGAGCCGCACCACTCCGAGTCACCCATTCCTAGACCATGCAAACCCTATCATACTATGTGCTTTGTCTTCACATTACTCTTCTTCACAAGACTTGCAAAAATGCTCGGATACCATCTGTCGCGCCCCCAAGAGTTCTTCCCAACTCTAATCTCGAAATTTCTGACATGCAACACCATAACAGTTCTCACTTGGAAGCATGGCTCAACAAAGGATACTTCACCTAGACTATGCCTTTTCACCTAGAGCATACCCATACTATGTTCTAGGCTACAGGTGAGTCACACTCTTACTCTATGCAATTCACTTGTATACTTAGACAATTTGTTAACACTCTTAACACTTAGTCATTTCGTATACAATGGAAAAAGACATGAAACACAAGAGACATAGATATAGTGTGGGTGACACCAGTGATGTGTAACACCCAGCTTGGTTTATTATATTGTGAAACAGATTCAATGCAATACAACACAATGCAGAGAGGGCGTTATTATCCTAGTTACAAACATGGGTAGAGTCCAAGGACGATTTTAAGGATGAAAAATGATTTAAAATGTAGAAATCTTGGCGAATCTTACTAATCTTTAATATGCCAACTATAAATGTTTGGTGATATTTTTGTAAAAATATTCAAATTTCTAAGGATTTTGTATTGTTTTTATAAAATTTTGGCGATTTTTAAGGTAAAATAATTTTATCCTATAGAATTTGGGCGAATCATTTTTAGAACAGAGAATCTTTTTTGGGGAAAAACCATGGAAAATTATCCCATGAGAGAAATTTAGCCCTTAAAATCATCCTTGGTAGAGTCTCATGACTTGACCCATGCAACAAAACTTTCGATATTACATAGATTCGTCACACTAAGACTCACCTATCGCACCTTATTTCCTTAGCTTGCGGTGCACCCCAACTGTGCACCTACCGCAAACTGAACCACTCTATGTGACATGCCTTGGACCTTCTTCTTGCCTTCTTGGTTCATCTTCCTGATGCTCTTATATGGAATCCAATTGTCTTTATTCACAAACTATCACATCCTTTGGGTGTTGTACCCCTTCATGAACCGACACATCCATTGAATCGGTGTGCCCCTTCGTGGACCAACATGTCCATTGAACCAACATACCCCTTCACCTTTGTGTCTTTTCAAACCAACATGCCCCATCCTTGGGCATGTGCCCCTTTCCTTGTGTTCTTCCTTGTGTCTGTCGATGTGACTCTTTGTGGGTGTGTCGATGGGGTCATACAACCTCTCCAATGCATCCATGTTCTCAAGGATAGGGGGGTCCACTCCTTGAACATGCACCCAAATTGCCCAGTCATTTCTCAAATGCAACCCAAGTCTACATCCTCCGTCACAAGGCAAGTGAGGCGTCTGCCCCCTTGAACCTGCACATCACCATCATGTGCCCAAGGTGCTCCTGTCGTACCTATAATACAAGTACTTTTCCAACCAAATGCATGCTCCTCCTCCTGCTCTCTACCCCACTCGTCTCTGAATCCACCAAGGAGCACATGCTCTCGATTGATGTGGCTAGAAGCCTTACATAAACCATAAGATGAAAGTATAATTTCAATATTTTTAGGCAATTTTTATGAGTATATAAGTTTGTAATATGAGCAGAGAGATATGCTTTTTGTACAAATGGATAGGAATTTTTGAGACCGGTATAATTTATATCTGTAAGAGCATGTGTAACACAGTTATTATATTTTTTAATATAAGTTTTTTATTTCTTTATTGAAAAAAAAACAAAACTATAAAAAAAAACCTATAGAACATGAATGGATTTATTTTTTATTAGTTTATACAATTAAGAGCTTAATTAGACGTACTCTTTAAAATTGAATTTAGTATTTTTTGCCGGGGCTTTTACTGTTTTACGGAATATAACTTTATGATGGCAATTGCTGGTTTAAATTATGATAACACATATACTTGTATATATAATTTGGATAAAATTTGTAATTCATATATTTTGTTGTGTTTTTATATATTTAAAAGAAAATTTAATAAAATATTTCTGTCTGACTATATTTTTTATTTTAATTATTCAGTGGGTATCGTTTCTACATATTTTTAATTTTCATCGTAATGATTAACTAATTTTATTTTCATTATATTATAACTAACACAGCTTCTAAGTCGAGGCTGATAAACGCAGAAAGGCGAAAATCGTGGCCAATACTTCAAACGCGAGCGGAGGGGAGATTGGAGGTTGAAACGCTTCATTTCACATCCACGCAGCCATAAACATCCGTACTGGTAAAAAAAAATGACTGCGCTTAAAACTTTTTAATCGGCATCCATATTATCGTGGCCAGCGTAACATATTATCTCTTAATCATTGGCAATCTAGTGGTGAACAAGTAAATTTTTAATTTTATTTAATAAATGTGAAAAAATAATCACATAAACGTACGTCTTTATAATTGAGCGAAAGTTAATTTATCAAAATCTCATCCATTGATTAAAAAGGACTACGAAGAATATGCCAGCATCTTCAATTTCCAACCTTAAGATTGAAATTTATGATTAAAAGATCATTAATTGTGCCCATTATCAATAGGTGTACTTTCTACGTAATAATTCAACTTAATAATTACACAACTTTAAATTTATTAAATCACTCCATTCATTTGTGTTCACAACCTATTAACAATGACGCAGAAACAGTACCACCTCATCGCTTTTGTTTATGAAAACGAACCTTTTTTTAAAAACAAACCATCAATGTTGATATGCTATGTTGACTTCACAATCTTTATAGTAGATACAAGAAATTTTTCAATCTCTTATGATTGCTAATTGTTTAATGCAACCCTTCCACATTCACATGTTGACTTCACAAATTTATAAAACAAACCTTCTATGTGGACTTCAAAATCTTTAAAGTAAGTACAAGGAATGGTTTTCAATTTTTTTTTGCTGATTGGTTAATGCAACCCTTCCACATTCCCAGTTTGACTTCACAATATTTATATTTTGCATAGTGTAACTATAAGAAAAATAACAAATGGCTAGGTTAAAAATAATTTTTAAATATTAATTAATAATAAAAAACGCTTTTATTGGTTATTTAAGGTCCATCCATCCTTGAGAGGTTTTTGGTTTTGATATTATTTTTCCGTATTGTGATTAGAAAATTTATTTTCCAGACTTTTTTTTTTTTATGTTCAAAGGCTTTGAAGTGTTGCAAGAACAGGTACATGACTATTAAATTTCAAATTGAAAGTTTAAATTTTGCTCAAGATTTACAGGGATACTACAAAATCAGCTACGTTAAATAAGACCATTAAATTAATTATAATTATGTGACACAGCAATTTGGTAAACATGGTCCATTGCCTCTGTTTAATTCTACGAGAATGGCCGATTGATGCACATGTCCTGCATCGGAAGCCGAGGGACTGATTAAACTAATTTTAAAATTTTCCAAAACCAATCGTTTCCGACATTCGCAGCTATACATTCTCCCAGAAAAATGTAACATGGAATAACTACCATATATTCTAATCCACGCTTTGCATGGGCGAAATTGCGCATCATACTCTGCATATTTTAGTTTTATATGCGCCTGCGTTGCCTCCTCCAATTCCTCCGTTCATGAAGGATCCAAAATAAACTATTGAGGTGGAAAATAACTACAGCCCCATCAGTATCACTGACCTTGGTCCCTCTATGCCTTTCATGCTGGGCTGAGCTTTCAGTTTTCATGGATTTAGATTACTAGCATGTGCTTGGCTCATGGACAGTAGCATCGACAGCGTGAAAGGCAATGGGTGCTTGCATCCAGTGGCTATCCGAGCTCAGAATCTGCATTAACCAGCTTTATAAGAAAATTGCTCCCAGAGAAGCACAGGTTTATTAAAATATTGCATCCAGATAAGCAAGGTGTTTTACCGCCTGGACTGTATCTCTGTCTGTGTAACTGTATTTGGCAAAACAGAACAAATTGGAAAAAACAGATAGGCAAGGTGTTTTACCGCCTGGACTATATCTCTGTTTGTGTAACTGTGTTTGGTAAAACAGAACAAATTTCCAAAAACTGGAAATAAAGAGAGGGACAGTTATAATTTGCCCAGTTGGGTGAGATCTGTAAATGTGTATGTGGGTTATAATGGAAAAAGATTGGAAATCAAACATAAACTTTTGTATAGGCAAATTAATAAAATCCCTGAAACAAATAAAACCCAACTTTTATATAGGGAAATTAATTATCATTAATGACAAAAGAATATCACTAAATCAGGTAAGGGGTTTATATGGATCCGGACTTGTTCCTCACCTTAATTTGAAGCTGTAAGAATTTAACGTACTGGATAGCATCCTCGAGCATCGTACTAATGTCAACCTGCAAAACATATGGCATAAACTTCTTTCGGTTTAAATATAGAGAATTCAAGACTTAATCAAGCACATTCACATTCAGAAGAAGAAATATGAAACTCTGGATAGCCCAATTAAAGCCTCGCCGGTCTTAACTACCTTGGTTCCATTGGGGACAAGATTCTGCAATACTTTCAAACGCTCGTTGATTTTCTCTCTCCGTTGCTGCACATTTTAATAATGACATATAAGATTTACTAAACACAGAGCAACGAATATGAATATATTACAGTACATGCAGAATACCTAACGTCTGTAGTTCCTAGTTAAGTTTTATATACCCGTGCGTAAAGACTTTGAGGATTCGAGGCATGGCCTCTTCGAGCACGAGGTTTTCCATCGGTGTTAAATGCTGTAGCAACTTTTGAGGACAATGTCGGTTCCATGGACACCGGCATTAAAGAGCTGCTGCTCGTCGGCACGTAATTGATACCAGCCTCTACTGATGGCACGGCATTCTCCTTCGCCCGATCGGCCATGAATCGTTCCTGTGCATAGTAAAATAACACAACGAGTGTTAGTTGAATGGAAATGTGAATATCATTCAATAAATGAAATCAAAATTATAAGAGTAAAATTTTCCCATGTAATTCTTAGTATGCGTTCATAGATTCAAAAGATTATAGTCTACATACACTTGCACTGCAATGTCGCTTCGGAGGTGGAAGTTGTTCTTCAACAACGGCGTCGTTAATTGGCATTTGATATATTTCTTCTCTTTCGTTCTCCCACAGAAATTGATTGACATAACCAATATGATCATTTCCTCCTGATTTTGATTCTAAAAACGCATCTACTTTCTGCAAATTCCATGCAACAGCTTTTTCACCTTCAATGAGATTTTGCATCACAATGTTGCAAACTGGCAGGCTTGAAAAGCTGAGTTCAGGCATTGATGATGCAGAAAGCATATTTTTCATCAAATCTTCACAAGAATGAAATGCTCCTGATGTCGCAAATGGGTAACCATCAAAAACCACAGAGAAACCTTCATTAGCATTACTGTGCACTCTTACATGGGAATCCTCTTGTTCAGCTGATAAGGAAGACGGCGGAACAGATATAGCTCTGGATTGATCAGAAGGGCATGAGTTCATGCAATCTTCCGGCCAATAATAAGAAATGGCTTTAGGATCCTGCAAGGAACTGCATATATAAGCATTGCTGCCAACCGAATTATATTGAGGACTTGTCCGCCCAATTTCCATTGACAAAGAAACCCCATCAGAACATTCATAATTCGGGGATGGCTCAACATAACAAGATAGAAATACGTCCGAATATTCACCGATTGTTCCATAAACTTCCACGGGCTTTCCACAAGCCTCGTACTTACCGGAAATATTGTACTCAATTCCGGTGGAATTGCCATCTAATTGAACGGCATGAGACAACCATGTGGAGAGAAGGCTGTCTTCCTCGGACCCAGAGTCACTGAAGCTTCCCATATTTACCATCAATTCATCAGAAGACCATATCTCAGACATCCTCCTATAATTTTACAGCAGATAAACAGTAAAAAATTTAAGGAAGTGAAGTTGCAGGCCGTACTATGAAGCAATAACGAACAAAGCACGGGCGTCACTCTGCAGGAGGGCCCAAAGATGAGAGGCAGATTGAAATGCACAGTGCAAGTAATGAACAGTGACGAGATCCTGTCAATATATATATCGTTTTTCATTCTCTCTTCGCCTGCAATATATAAAATATAAGGAGAAGGTAGAAAAAGAACCATTTTGGGAGCAGAGACAACCATAGATTCCCAAACGCCCTCACAATCGATTCAGTCGGCAATACGATGATTGCGGAAAGATACAGACAGCTCAGAGCGGGTCCGTCATGTCGGCGATTTTTTTATATGTGCAGAACTGGCCAGGGTTGGCGATTGAGGATGATTATAAGTTTCACACGTTCTCGCAACGATCCGCCCAGTCCGTCCTGCCCGTTGGATAATACCGCCATGGCAATAGGATGTTCCAAGCCTCACACGTGTTGTGTACATTACATGAACCCCGATTATCTATTCGCTCCGCCGATTCTAAAAATACCATTCACATTATTAGATCTTATCCTTCGCAATTATTTTTTCAAAATTCAACCATATATAAGAAAGGATTCAGAAATGGTAAAAAAAAATTCATGAAATTAAATTTTTAAAAATTGAAATTTTTGAAAGAATTTCCAATTATTCGATCAGTTTAGAATTCGGATAAAATTTTATAAACATTTCTACGTTATATGGAGAATTTGAACTCTACTAATATTTAGATTTCATTCGAATTCTAATCAATGATTAAATTTCTCAAATTTGTTATGGGAAAGAGAATCCTTTTACAATTTGTTATGTGAAAGAGAATCCTTTTACAATAAAATTAGTTAGCTTTATTTCCAGAATACTTCCTTTTGTTTTTGTCCTTTTTAAAATGAGAAAACCTATCATAACATAACTTAATTTAGTATGTTAATTAATAGTGATGATAATTATAATTAACTATTATTTATAAATGTAGATTGAATCATCACAAACAACTTGGTAAGGATCGGTAAAGACACACTTTCACTCAAAAATATATATATATATATATATATATTATCTTAAGTGGTTAACTTGTTTCCTTATATTTTATTTTAAGAAAATAAACTTTATCAAACAAAACAACCTTAAATAACCTCCCTAGTGCAATGTTTCCAAAAAAGGTGAATTTTCCCCAACAACAACAACAAAATTGAAATTTCAAAAAAAAAACGAGTCAACGGGTTTATAGATCGGTTTAAGATAATCGAGAGGGATTGGATATCCAGCCTTGTTTTGTACCCGATGATACTGTGCATCCAACATTGCAAGACAGTGACAAAAACAACTTTCTAGAGTGCAGGCCTACTCTGCTACGCATAGGGTGGAGTGCGCATGCACATTTTTGGGTTGCTGGAATGAACTGTAAATTAGATTTTAGAGCTTCTCATTGTACTTGCAAAATTGAGAGAATCTCAAAGTACACTTTACCAGATTTTCTATAAGTGGAAGAGGGAGGAAGTATAAGTTTGACCCGGGGAGATAGGTAATGTGATTATGACATGACTCAAACGACGAGGTGTAAGTTTGATCCGCGGAGATAAGAAATCAGTTGTTTAAATGTTTTTTGAAGTAGTTTTTTAATAATAAAAAAAATTGTTTGATTTTACTTGAAATTTGTTGAAAAATGGTTGGATCTGTAGATTTAAGTGGCTAAGTTTGTATAATCCAAGTACCTAAGGGGGTTTTCAGTAAGTTGAAACCATTTATGCATTCAGAAATACAATTTAAACAATATAAAATAGCGATTTTGTCATTTACATCCCCAAATTCCGATCAAAAAAAATTCAAAAAATAGAACGTTTAGCCAACCCCTATAAGAAATGTCATTATAATAAGGAGCAAATTCTCGTAACTCTTCACTATGGATTACAAGCAAATTGTCGTAACTCTTCACTATGGATTAGAAATTAGATAAGTATGATGATAACCTTTTGAAGAAGTTTTTGAAGGCTACGTTATGGTTTTTTTGGATATCTGTAATTATTGATAATTGTATATCTTTGTATGGAATTGGAGGTGATTTTGACAACTCTATATGTCATATTATGTATGGAAAAGTTTATTTTGATTTTTAATGAATATCATTGAAAAATGATGATAAGTTAATAATACAATAAAATCATTGCTATCTATTTTAACTAATTACTTATTAAAAATTACTAGGATTAAAAAAGAATTTATACATACACATTTGGTGTTTTTAAAGATTCTACGTTAATGTTTATATGTTCTTCTTCTAATATGTGTGTGTGTGTGTTACACTAGTTTGAAACCGGAACATGGTAAAAAATAATTTAGATTACAATGTATAGAGATATTGATACATTTTAAATCTTATTTCAATAAAATTGAAGATCAATCTATAACAATGTTTCTCCTAAATTGCAACAACTACAATATTAAAATTACTAATTTAATTTGTGCTAATAATTATATGAATATATTTAACACAATACTCAAACTTTAATATCCATAAATATTCCATTAGAAAATCATAAACAAAATTGAAAATACATATATACAATTTTAACATCTTTTTAAAATTAAACTTTGCATCTATAAACTTTAAACATCTTTATAAATTTGAAGTATTATTCTTTTTTTATTGGAAAAAACAAAATAGTAACTCTTCTAATATGAAAATACAATAAAAGTCAATGATATGGTTGGTTGAAATCAACTAGTGGAGCAAATGCTTTTGGTGGATAGGGTATTGATTTATTTTGCTTTCATGTTTAGTTTGGGCTTCAAGGAAAACATACATGCATTAAAAGTTTTTCATATCTGTTGATCCTGAGATTAATTCTAAGGCTCAGAGAATAATTTCACGCAACAAAGGTTTTAAAATGGAGTATTTTGTGAGTGCTTTTAGGCTCAGAGAATAATGTCACGCATCAAAGGTTTTAAAATGGAGTATTTTGCGAGTTCTTTTTCTACCTTCATTTTTATGAGAAACAATATTTTTAGAAGAAATTAATAATAAGACAATACATAGGTTGTATCTCGTTATCTGAGTCGCAATTATAATGTCAAATGATGTAGAAAGATTTACAAAACTGATAAACAAATTCAGGTATCAATTACAAATAAGTCTCACCTTGTTTGTAGTAGAAGAAAAATATAAGACGCACCCTTGAACATGATATAAAATGCAGTAATTCACAGAGATCACAGGTCTTGTTTTACTTAAAATAATAACAGAGGAAAAGTTGTTACTGAATGAACTCCTGATATAAATTGATCACAATAGATGTAGTACTAAATTGCAATCAATCACTCTTCAAGAATTACAGAAAGAAATTCAGAGAAATGAAAACACAGAGGGAACACATAACTCAAATTGAACAAAACTTAGAATCTTTGTCTGCACTTGTATTAATACTCAAAAAGAGTTTCTCTATTACATTAGGCAAGAAGCAACCTCGAATAGATCTAAAATCTATGTATTTATACAAAATTTGTCACAATTGAAAAGTGTTGGACTTCCCACAATATTTCACCAAAACTAGAATATATTTGAATAAAATAACAACATGCAAATATTGTTGGTGCTTCCTCTATATCTTCGTCTGCTGGTAGATGCACTTGTTTTTCTTTAATCTTTGAGATGGATACACATGTCCATTAGGGCCATTTCAATCATTGGACATTTGATCTCGTTGCCACCAGTTCCTTTGGGTCTATTTAGTGGGGCAAGGAATTGCAATTGAAGACATGGAGGGTAATATTAGATGAATAGATCAGCATTGGCTCATTAAAGGATGGATAACAGTTACAGGTAAGAGTAACTGTTCACGAAAAGAAAGATGGGGGAACAAGTGTCTAATGAGGAGATGAGATGAGTGGATGCAAGAATGCGGGTGATAGGGATAGACGGGGTAAGTGATTGTTGGATGGTAAAAGGTAGTGTGGGTGGAGAAGGTGGATGTTGTGCATGCTTTCTCATTTTCTCCCAGCTACATTCGCTTTTCCATGTTCAATACATTGGGTGCACATGTCCATTAATGCTACCACGAATCTTGAAGGCTCAATTCTTTCATTCAATTCGAAGGCAAACATTTTCTTTTGTATTTGGGGAAGCTTCGCCTGGATCTTGTTCACCTCTTGGACTGTGACCTAAAACTGTGAAATTGGATTAACCAACCATTCATTGATTTTAAGTAGATCAATCTGGCTCATCTCTTGGATGGTTTCCTGAGTGTCTTCCTTGTGCTTTCTGGAACTTTGTTGGTTCATTTCTATCTCAATTTTCCCTAGGGCCTCTGAGATACTATTCCCTTCAAACTCAATTAGCTTTTTATCTAATGAAGACAATGCCTCTAGACAAGCTTCTTTTACATTTCTGGAAAGTTTCTTGCCTTCTTCTAGATTTGTCTCCCAGGATTTTAAGGCCATTTCACCTCTTACTTGTTCAGAATGAGAAAAAAGGGTTATACCAAGGGTATTGGTTCTCTTCTTTCATATGAGAAATTCTTAAAATTTAGACTAGGCTGAGTAGGCCTCTTTTTCCTTGACATAAATATCTTYCAGGGAAAGGTCTACTACCTGATAGCATTTTTGGATGGCATCTACATTCTGATAGAGTTCTTGTTGGGAAACTTCCAGCCTCTCATTGATTTCTAACGCTTGAGTTTTGAAGGCTGAAATGTCTATCGTTGAGCTCTTTGTTAGGGTCAATCTGACTTACAGTTGCTCTATCAACTTGTCACGGTGAGTGACCAAACCTTGGCTAGTCTGTGAGCTCTGGGAGACCAAGTCAAGGTTGTCATGTAGTTGTTTAGTTTGTTGTTGATCACTAACCCTGATTTGTTGAAAGTCTTGTTTCATCCTTCTTCTGATAGTCTGCTTTGTTGTATATATCTCATTTTGCAATTGTTCTACCAAGAGGCACTTATGTCGCAGTTGTTCGGTTAAATTTTCCATTGACCATTGATTGTCAGTAGAAAAATCCCCCAATGAACCTGCAACTTCTTTTGCGAACTCTGGACCATCATGGTCTTTCCCTTCATACACCAGTCTTTTCCTTTTGGTGATAACTCCATCCTTTTAGTGACATTCCCTCTTCATGATGACTTTCTGTTTCTTGCTAAAAAATAAATCTTAGGGAAGAATATCTTCAAGCAAGATGGGAGTAAGATCACCTACGAAAATGAGTTCAGAACTAGTATTTTCAAAGATAGTTTGTAGAGGGGTTAATGATGTGATAGGTGAACCAATTTAGGTGGAAGGTTCTTGTCCTGTTGTATTCGGGGCGTTAGCAGGAGTGGTTGGTGTCGAATTAGGAACAACTTGTCCTTGATTCATGAAGGCTTATAACCAAGCTAACACTTGCGGATCCTTCAGTCTTGGTAGTGACTCTCTAATCTCATGAAATAACACTTCTGGGCTTTTTGGAACTTCCTCAGCTTTGTGCTTAGTGGAGGAACTTGGCTCAAATTCTTTAGGCTAGCTTCTTGTGAAGGAGGAATGATATTTGACTCTCCATGCAATATCTTTGGTAAACTATTCCGCCTGTGTTTCTGAAAGTTGAGGAAGCCAACTTGTTGGTCAGGGGGCAGAGTCTAGAGTCTGCTTCGGACTCCCTCATAATATCTAACTCCTTTGAAAAAAAATTCATAAGGAGAATTCTCATGGATGTATCGCTTCATGTTAAACTTAGCCAAATGATTTTCCACTATCTTGTGTGTATCATGCTTCTTAAATTTGATGTCAACTAATTTGACATCCTCCAGGGATGCGGCCTCAAATTTAGAGTGACAGAAATATAATAATGTAAACATGTCAACCTGAATGGGGAAAGTCGGCCAAACATTTTTCTGAGTTGCTTTCAGCTCCTTGTTGATACCTCCTTCCATTGTTTGGTATGCCACTTCTCTGTATACCAGTCTGTCGGGTAAAACCTGTGGGAGGGCATGGGGAGGAACTGAACAACCAAATACTCTGATATAGGAGAAATTCTTCTCAATTAACCAGTCTGTAAGATTTCCTAGGTTTCCCATAATCCTTTCTGAAATTCAGGGTGGCGGGTGACCATAAATAGCTATATGAACATGCACTACAACGTGGTGACAAATTTCGTAGAATAAATCTTTAGCGTTCTCCTCCCATAACTTGGAGTGATAAAAATGAATGGGCTCAGAATTGGTCGGGGTCCAACTCCAGTTCATTAAGGGAAAAGGGGTCATGAAACAAATGGCATCCATACCATATGCCGACATGTAAAAAGGGGTAGGTTGCCCTTTTGATTTTTTTGATTTATAATCAGTGATTTCCTTGGCCAAATTATCCGACA
>SNQJ01S0059532.1:33177-62803 GCA_010110895.2 Picea sitchensis | reverse complement strand
TGTATTCTAATTATTATTGTTGTATTATTCATTAGATCAATCCCCTATTGCGGATTGATTATGTCAGCTATTGTAAAAGACCAAATCCCCTTTTGTGGATTGGTCAAAACATAATTGTAATAGGAAGAATAAGAAGTTGGCCCCAGAATATATTAAATGTGGTTATAACCACCCAGAAGAAGAAGTTGGCCCTGCTAGTGAAGAGAAACCTTCATCCACAGGTGTTAGATTTGTATAAATAAGGAGGCTAGCGCCTCACTTAGACACGCACTCACTTGTTCATTGAGAAGCAAGTTTCAGAGCTACAGTTGGAGAAGAGAGAGAGAGAGAGAGGTGCATTCTTGGGAGAGGAATTTATGTATTTGTTTGAGTTATCTCTTGGCATTGTAATGGCTATCTATAATAAGGAAGTTTTGATGGGTTTTCTCCCCCATGAGGGTTTCCCAGGATAAATGATGTGTCTCTTGTGATTGTGTATTTCTCAGTGATCCTATCTATGCTATTGTTATCTAGTGAAATTCAAAGAACTCTAATAATAGCTTAAACCTTAACACCCACAAGGAAAGCTACTAATACTGTCATCATTCAATTTTTAGAAAGAAATATTTTTTCTATATTTGGTTGTCTAGTCAAGATCATTACTGACAATGCAGTGGCATTCAAATCCAAGAAAATGGAGAAATTCTGCAGTGACTATAATATAACTCTTGTTCATTCCACATCTTAATTCCCACAGGGTAATGGGTTGGATGAATCGTCTAACAAAAGCTTGACCAGTATTATTAAGAAGCTTCTGCAAGAGAACAAGAAATCTTGGCACAAAAAGCTCATCTATGCGTTATGGGCTGATAGAATTACCACTAAAAGGTTTATTTCCACATCACCTTTTCAGATCGTATATGGTACACAGGCAATTTTTCCTACCTCATTAGGACTACCAGTGATGAGACTACTGCAAGAACAAGAAGTTGAACCAAATGATTCTCTAAGGAGAATAAACCAATTAATCCATGTGCAAAAAATGAGAGAACGGGTCTTCAATAAATCACAATCACACCAAGATAAAATGAAAAGAGCTTTTGACAGACATACTAAGGAAGATGATTTCAAGGTGAATGATTTGGTACTAAAGTGGGACGCAAGGAATGAAGACAGAGGGAAATATGGGAAGTTTGATCATCTTTGGTTGGGACCATTCACGATTGTTGCATACCATGGGAACAATGCCTATTTGTTGCAGGATCTTAATGGAGATCTTATTGGTGGGGGACCTGTGAATGGCAGGTTTCTCAAACATTATCTTGTTTAAAAAAAAATCCATCTCTTCATGTCATTGTAAAATAACCATTTTATTTTCAGATGAAGAATTTCAAATCAATAATCAGCAGAAAATTGAAACTCGAAGTGAAGGCCCTATGTTTATGTTGAGTTTGGTCAAAGTTGTGTCAAGAGAGTTCGTAAATAAGTTTGTTTTGTCAGTTTATATTTTTTAGTCAAATAAATCCCAATGGTCAGGCACTTGGACTACTGTTCTTTGCTACCTCACTAGGAGGATAGCATCCCCATTGGAGCTAGTTGTTAGAACTATGTTTTTTTGTAGTTAGAATCTGAGGTTTATCCAAAATAATTTCAAAGTCATGTCTTTATCTTTATAAAAATCAAAACTTTCTTGAATAAGTCGCAGTTGGTGTGTCAAAGTTTATAAGGTCAGTGACCAATTAAAGAATGGTTTGAAATGTCGAGTAAGGAATTTGGCCATAAATTGGTAAAAGGGTGTAAAGTTCGTCATGTTTAAATTGTGAAGGTCTACTTTCCTAAGTCTCAGGTCATGTCAAAAAAGTGGAATTTAGGTACCAAGTTTGAGTCAAGTGGTTAGGATAAAGGTCATGTCAAAATATATTATGGGTCATCATTACCTAATCATGAACTCAGAAAAGTGAACAATCATATCACTCCATATCATTTGTATTATTGCACAATTCAAAGGAGTACATGTTGCATGAGTTCACTGCGCAAATATTTAACCTTCTTTCAAACTTCTCGTCGCTATGGATTTTCCATCCCTTTCCATAATTTCATTCCTTATCAGTTCAAACATAAATATTGGTCACCCTTCATGTTTCTCCATCACTTTCAAAAATTGTGTGTCTTCCATAGTTTTTCCAGCAAGCTCTGAATCCCTTTGTTACGTAAATACTATTTGCTTCCAATCGCTACGTAAATCTGCTATTTTGATTTTTCTGTGTATCCTCCATCGCTTTCATTCATTGTTCAATAGTTTTCCTTGGAGTCCATTACAAATTAGCTTCTAGAACGAGTTGTTTTTTCTCACAGTCATCCTTCTTTATTCTCAGCTAAATTCTTGTTACCTACTATTGCGCCAAGTTTTCTGCTACGCCGAAATTTCCCGTCGCGTTTTACTGATGCACCAAGTTTCCCATTGCTTCTCGTTGCTACGTTGAGTTTTCCACTGTGCCGAAATTTTCATTCGCTCTTTACTACTACGTCGAGTCTTTCATTCCACATAATTTTCTGCCACTGATTTGTTTGTTGCGCAAAGTTTCATGTTTCTACCTTTTCTTATGCATTGTGAAAAGGTCACTATTATTATTCATTGCCCAGAGAGGCTATTACAATCTATTGGTGTGCGCATGAAATTGGCATATACCAACATCATGGCAATTTCCCAAAGCAAAAGAAAGAATGCAAGAAGCGGCAAGGTCGTGAGGTTTGGACCACAGGATTTAAATCTAATAAATGCAGACCTGACGATCAGAGTCTCCTTCGAACAAGATGGATGCATATGTTTATGTGAAAAGATTCAAGGATATAATGCACAACTAACTAAGCAATTTTCCCTCAATTTTACTGGTTTCATCAGCTTTCTTTACCTTGTATACCCATCTCGAACCTACCACTGATTTGTCGACCGGTCTTGGGAGAATTTCCCATGCACTGTTTTTGACAATGGAGTCATATTCCTCCACCATATCATCAACCCAAGTGGGATCCTCCACTGCTTCCTGAAAGGAAGATGGTTCAGTCACAATACATTTTCTCATGAGAGCCATGTATCCAGTAAATCGATCAGGAGACTGTCTCTGCCTGTGCTGTGAAGTAGGGGCTCCTACATTTTGTGCAGCATCTAGTCTCAATCTATCAGCTTTTGTGGTGCGCTTTCTTCCATTTTTGATGGATGGCTCTGCATGAGTGGTTTCCTCCACTCCATGAACCTCCTCATGTGGTTGATCCACATCTTGAGACTCATATTTGGGAACCATCAGTTCCACTTCTGCATGCAAGTCTAACTCCCTCTCAAGCGACAACCGCATGCCTTTCCCCTCATCGAATTTTATATCCCATCGCGTAACAGTCATCTTATTGTTCGGAAAATACACACAATAATTATGGGGTGTTTCTGTGTACCCCAAAAATATCCCAACTTCAGCAGTCGGTTCCAACTTCTTCCTGGCATCCTTGTTCACATGCACAAAAACAAATGAGCCAAAAATTTTAAAATGAGAAACATCAGGTTTCTTACCAGTGAAATCTTCTTCAGGTGTACTCATGCCAAGTATTCTATGAGGACAACGGTTTTTCACATAAACCGCAATATTGCATGCTTCCGCCCAAAAATGCATTGGTAGGCCCTGATCATGCAACATTGCTCGTGCAGCACCCACGATCATTTTGTTCTTTCTCTCCACAACCCCATTTTGATGTGGGTTATGAGGCGCTATGAGTTCTCTTCATCCACAACCCTATTTTGATGTGGGTTATGAGGTGCTATAAGTTCCCTCTCTTCAAATTCATTCTGGGCTTGTTATTGATAAACTGTGAGGTGCGTATTAATTAACAGATCTTCCTAGATCCACTTAGATCTAGAACAGAACACACCATAACATGACGCTTCCTTAAGTTTTAGATATTGTTCTACTAGTAGGAAGGAAACAAGTAACATACCTTAGTATCGCCTTAGGGTCTTTGTTGCTCCCGCTTATTCTGGTGCTTCCTGCAAGAGGTCAAGACCAAGACAAATAATAAACTAAACGCAAAGTGATAGCAATAGCATAAACTCAATAAAAACCTGTGTATGTGATCAAGGGAATCATACAAATAAAACACAACAATCTTTATAGAAAGAATATATTATCAGATCATATTAAATGTGAAAGAGAGATTACAACCATGGCCTTGATGTCGTAAGGTCCCTTCCTAACCGCCCTTCTCTCCCACACACTTTGACTCCAAGAATTCGAGAGCATAGATCTAATGATATTCACAATCTATCTTGACAAAGCAAATCTCCAAGCTACTCCAACCAAGTTAATAATTCTAAGCCAAATCCAAAAGCTAACAAGCCTAAGAACCAACAAAGCTAACTTCTTTCTCCATGAGAACTCCTCTCCCTTTATAAGCTGGAAGAGGATAAGGTGAGGAGGTTAGGATGATCCCACCAAATCATGAAAGCGAATAAGATCAAAACCATTCGGAGGCCAACTCACCATAGAAACTTCTCCTTATAGAAGATTCGGTGAAAACGCCATTTTCCACGCAGGCATTACTCCCTCAAGACCCTAGCTATAGAGAAACTCATGTAACACCTCAAGACCCCTGGCTATAGTGCAACTCATGAATGGGTCATTCTCGCACTCGCCTATAGCAACTCCCGCGAATCCTCTTTTATAAGGTTTTACATAGGAAATGTAAAATTTTCTCGTGAAAGTTCTTCTCCTTCTCTTTAGGAACCCCGTGCCAATCGGGAACCCTCCGGCAATAGATAGGTTTACATCATTAACGCATCATAGGGATGACGAAAATAATGTGTAAAAATGTAGATCCCCAAAGTATGAAGTTAGAACAGCGTGATAGCTAAAATACTTGGTCAAGTGTGTGTAGGGAACAAGGAACAATGCAATAAACCCCTGCCAACAAAACAAGGAAATACAAGCATAACAATATATCATCATCGAGGTAGGCATTCTCATACTCGTATCACAAATGGACTCAAAGCATAAATGCCGACATGTAAGATCCACAAGTAAGACAAGTCATTGCCACCTTCCAAACATAAACCGTGGATCCATGTCAATATGACTCAAATTCAAACATAGCCAACAAAATACACCTCGGGATCTATGTGTTAAAGACTCAAATTCGAACATATCCAATTTACATACAATGTGGATCTATGCAATAGTACACCTAATATACTCCAACGCAAAATCAATCTGTTATAAAAGATCTAGGGTCTTCATCTCCACCACTCTATAGCACGAATCTAACTATGTGAAGACATGTGTCGAACTCTAACATGGTAGAAACCACTTGATTACTCTAGCCATTAGTGTATACCGCTAACAAGCGCGAGGGAAATCACCATGCCCTAACGGACCCCAAGGTAACTCAGTACAATCCAACGAATGTGAATAAATGAGCTAAAGTCTAACACTCGACGGAATTTCCTTGACAAATACAATGAAACCCACTGTCAGGAAGCGAGGAAACTTGCCATTTATGCATGCAAGTTCCAAGGTACAATTAGTTTCTAAGTCTAATTCCTCGGATAAATGGAGTTGAACTCGGTTATGGAAAAAAAGACTTGCCACAGAGGGCCTTTTAATGTATCCTTCCACATCAAATGACACGTAAACAAGTAAATAAGATTTGATGTAGATCAGAATGCGGAGTCGTGGACCGACTCGTGGATGGCTGTTTTACACAGAAGGCTTAACGAATCGGTAAGGGCCTACGCAATAGAAGGCTTTTCTCGGGTTGAACTTCTTTGAACATATTGACGACATTAACGACAACCGCCTTGGAAATACTGACTCGCCACTGTGGTTCATGCACTAAATTTGTAATCTTATAGGAGGCTTACCTGTGTGAGACAAGTGGATTTTCCAACCTAGACATTGGGCGAAAGTGAAAGGGTACAAGTGTTCAAAACGCACTCTTCCACACGTAATACAAGTTTAGATACATTTCTTTCTCCCACTCTTTCCCCACCATCTCCGCTTGTGCAATTCTTTTATTTTTACACGAAGCTTGAGGAGGATAAATTATATATGCTTGTCAATTTAAGCTAAGTCCTTCCGGACGAGTCCCTTGGATTAAGTTTAACTAACCCTAAGAAGGAGTGGTTCGTCCCATTATGGTCCTGGCTAATGTTTGTTTTAACGAGTATGGTAGATAGAAAACTCCAAAGCAGCGATTATAGAGTTTGGAAAAACACTTAAAGAGAACTCTAAAATGTCCTTTTCGTAAAATAGTCTGGACGAATCTAAAAAGAGCAGATAAATTATCGCCACCGACGCTTAATTTCAAATAATTTTATCGAAGGAAATAGCAAGGTCGGCCACATCTTTTCATGTTTAGAGAGTCCGGAAAACACTTTCTTAAAGAGAACTCCAGGGGTTCATTTTTCATGCTAACCTTTATGAGTCTGAAAAGGGATAAAAGTATACTCGGTTACATTCTACTTGACTTCACGAGCACAAGAAAGAACAAAGACTAAGTTCGATTGTTTTTATTTTTACTAAGCTTTAAAACAAAACAAAACTATGCTTGGGATAGATTTACTTTTTACACAAGCTAAAACTAAACAAAACTATGCTTGGACCTGGTTTCTTACTTTTACACAAGCTTGAACCATATAAAATCCATAGTTTTGCAACTTCCCAACGCATAACACACGGATGGTTGGTACTCAGTCCTGCCTTTAAGAAACTAGTGGCTCAACTTCTGCGATGAAGTCCAGAATGTAGGCAATCTCCAAGCTTCGCTTCATCCAACCGCAAAGGAGAATGAAATGAAGCTTCAAAATACTAGACTAAGGACTCGACTCAAATAGAGAGGGGAAAACTATTTCATTTTTTAACGAGCTTGACACAGTAAAACAAGAACTATGCTCGTGAATCTCCGCTTTCATTTTTTAACGAGGTTGTTACATAGACAAAAAACTATCCTCGTAAGTGGTTTCCACAGAGACGCAAAAAAAAAAAAAAAAAAAAAAACATGCTCAAAGACCTATGTTTCCCCATTTTTTAACGAGGTTGCCTCTGTGAGACGCAAAAACTGTCCTCTAATGGTTTCATTTCTTTTTAATGAGCTTGAAATTAGAAAACTATGCTCAAAAGACCTATGTTTCATTTTTTTAACGAGGTTTCGACAGAGACACAAAAACTATCCCCACGGGTTTCATTTTTGAACAGCTTTGAAATTAGAAAACTATGCTCAAATTGCAAATTTTGAGTCGCCAATTTTGTTATTATTGATAAACTGTAGTGCTAACACTAACCGGGATTTCCCTAGATCCACCTCGATCTAGAACAAAAGAAGACAGAATAATACACTTTTCCTAGATTCTAACCCCATTGAATTAAATAGGAGGCAAGAACAAAGAACATAACTTATTATCAGCTCTATGGTCTTTGTTGCTCCCATTTCACCCGCTCTTGCGCAGCCAAGACCAAGACAACACAAACCAACCAAAGCAAAGAAAGCACACCCATTCAAATAATCAATCTATGTATGATCAAGGAGTTATACAATAAAGTGGAAATAGCTTATGGGAAAGGGACATGCTACCATATCATATTAATGGAAAGTGCGATTACAAACCCCAGCCTGATGTTGCAAACCCCTTCGATGGCCCCTTGGCTCGACACACAATACCCCTTCTCACTCTGGTATTGAAGAAGATCAACTCCTTTGGATAAATTTGTTGGAGTCTCCAAGTTGTCGTAGCTTCAAATTCATTTAATATAATTCTTTCACCAATTCTCCAAATGAATCTTGCTTGCTTCAATCCTTCTTAACCTTTCCATGAGAATTCCCTCAATATATAGGAGGAGAATGAATTAGTTACTTGGATAAGAATGATCCCAAAAATATCAGGGAATCCAAGACTAGGATAACCATTCAATGTCATCTCATCCTTCTAGAAGATTCCTCTAGAAGAATCGAGAATTAATCGCTTCCTGCTTTAGAAAGAGTTCGCACCATAACAGTTAGACACAGTGCGAAATCCTCACACCCTGGCTTAAGGCAGCTCTTTAGAATAATCATCATGCATTCTCGCAGGCTAATATACTAGTGGCCTGTGAACAATCTTCAAAAAATGAGTTTTCCTCGAAGAGATGAAAATAATTTTTCTCGTGAGAGTTCTATGAAGAGATTGAGTACACCATAATTAATACATCATCATGATGTGACCAAAATCATGGGTAAATGTATCGCCCCCAAAGTATGAGTTTGAACCAAAGTGATGTTCTCGATAGACTTTGTAAGTTGCATGTGTGTACGAACCGTGGAGCACACCTAATGAAACCTCACAACAACCAAGCATCCGTGCATAATATCATATATATCAATTATGAGTTAGGCATTCCCATACTTAGATCACATACTGATGACATTATAGACATGGGTCATGGACACCAATCATACACTATGATCCACAGCTGGCCAAAATATAGCATAGCCACCGGAATACACCGCGGATCTGTGCGACAATTCTCCCTAAATCAAGACGCATATAGCCAATGGTGACATACACAAGTGGATCTATGTGTCTAAATTATATACATACTCCATCGCAACCTGATCACAAAGATAATATCCAGGTCTTCAATCTCGTCACTTCAAAGTACGAATCTAACCATGTGATTACATGTGTTGAAGGAATGATGGTACAAAACCACTTGATTATCTATCATTGATGAAATCATAATCAAGCAGGGAAATCACCATTGATGTCACTGACTTCTGCTGCACTTAGTATACCCATCGAAAGTGCTGTAATAAATGAGCTAACTAACATCTGATGGAATCTTTCAATCGTATCAATGATGTAAACCCACCGCCGAATGTTAGAAACCCCGCTTTATCGGGTAATGCAAGCTCCAAGGTACTCAAACAATTTCTTAGTCTTGATTCCCGATAATGAGCTGAAGTCGACAAACAAAACTCGTCACAGAGGGCCTTTAATGTATCCCCAACAATGACATGAAAATGAGTAAAATATTTTGAAGGTGAAACACAGGGATGTGAATTGGATCGACACAGGAAAAGCCGGCTGACACTGAGAGAATGGACAATTGTAGATGTTCGACTCCACAGAGGTTTCAAGATGGATCTCTCTGAATGTTAACCAGCAATGTTCGACTGGCAAAAGATTGACTCAAATATGACACATGGAAAGACCTTGTAAATAAATCGAATGAGAGACAAAACGGATTCCCAAACCTGCTTCAAATGATGAATAGGGGTATCATGTTCAAGAGCGAAACTTAATTGGCCACCAATAATGAAAAATGGAAATATTGATTGAGATAATTATCCTGATTAGGACTGACTGAGATTAAACACTGACAATATCTTCACTTGACACACATGAAAGGAGGTCCCAGGAGGACTTGATAACCTGACACCTGAAGATAATATATTGAGACAGGGAAGAAGGACTGCATGATTTAATGGGATTGTTTTATGACAACACTTTATAGCCAAACATATAAGGTGAGGAGGTTAGGATGATCCCACTAAATCATGTAGAAAGCGAGTAAGCATCCAAAACCATCTGGATAATTCTCACCATAGAAGTTTTCTCCTTCTAAGATTCGAGAAAAAACGCCATTTTTCCCACGCAGGCATTCCTCGCATTCTAGCTATAGAGAAACTCGTGAACATTCAAGACTCCTAGCTATATGCAACCTGTAGAATGGGTCATTCTCGCACTCTATGATATAAAACCTCGGCAAACTTCCTTTTTATAAGGTTTTACATAGAAAAAAGCAAACTTCTTTTCTCGTGAAAAGTTCTTCTCCCTTCTCTCTTTAGGAACTCGCGCCACCGACCCTCCTCAAGGCAACAGATAGGGTTTACATCATTAACGCATCATAGGGATGACAAAATAATGTGTAACACCGCTAGAAGTCTCTTTTGAATTCAAGTAGAGATGTATTCTCCACAATTATCACTCCTCAAAGCCTTCACTTGCTTTCCCGAATCTTTCTCCACCAATGTTTTAAACTCATGTAACTTTGAGAATGTTTGATCCTTTTCTTCTCTGCATGAAGAAAATCCATCATTTACAAGAGTCATCAACAAAATAACATAATACCTATGTTTTATTGTTGAAGCAATCGAGAATGGTCCACACACATCCTGCCAGTGAATTCCCTTCCGTGGATCACCAAAGTATGGTTCTCCTTTCAAGGAAAGGTGGACTTTACATACTTCCCCAAGGTGCACCCCTTGCACTGATCTAACTGGCAAGTGTTCCCATTGGAATTCCAAGATATTTGTTATTCGATCTTCAAGGTCTATGATGAAGATGGCCCACTGTGCCATAATTCATTTCTCATCCCAAAATTTCTCACCACTTTTTCTCAGGGCTTTGACCACCATGGCACCACAAACATCTACCTCAAAGATGTAGAGATTATTAACTCGAATCCCTATCTTCTTGACTTGACCCGCTGTTTTATAAGTTGCAAGTAATATTTTCCACCACTAAAAACAAAATCATAGCCTATGTCCTCCAACATTACGACTAAGACTGCATTTTTCTTCAGACTTGGAACATTCATAACATTTTTCAATTGAAATGGTTTACTCGAATTTCCTCAAAAGGTAATGGTACCAATATCAGTCTCATTGTATCGTCCATCGCCACCCATCTCAATATGCATTATGAGATCATTCTCCAAGCCACCGAAGACTTTATCTCCCTGGCCATGGAAGAAGCTTCACTATCCAAATACTGCCTTCACATCATCCCATGCACTTGAAGCCATGCATGTAATCAAAGCAAATTCAATTTCACCATGGTGACAAGAGCTCCCACCCGGGCCAGCTGCTCCAAAGAACTGCCTTGTTCTTCCTCTTTCGTGGATAGTTATTAGTGAGATGCCCATGTTTGTGGCAGTGAAAATACTTTACTTTGGAAAATTCCATCTTCTTGACTTTAGACTCCGATTTTGAATGGAATTTCTTCCTTTCCTTTCCTTGCCTAAGGGCCAAAGCACAACTTTCATCATCACGCTTTGATGAAGATCCATCTTGGTGTTCACTAACTCTCCTACACTAGATCCACCATAGTCATTCCCAATTGGGCAATTTTTCCCTTCCATTGGACAGAGTCTTGATAACTATGCCAACCCTTGGGAGGCAAGTCCTAGGAGAGCCAAGCTCACCAAATCAATGCTAGTGAACCTATTCCCACACTTCCAAGCTCATCCCAACATTGGACAAACTTCAGGAGATATTTTGGAATGGAGTCAGCCTTTCTCCATCTTGATCTTCATGAGTTTATATTTGAGCGCCAAATTCCTATGGCCGTTTGTTGTTTTGAACAGATCCACAAGCCTCTACATTGTATATATGGTGTGTGGCTTTCCCATGGATATTTAAGATACCGTGGTCTCAGACTCTCCAATAGAATCCTCTCAGCTTTTGCCACTTTTCCATGCATCAAGATTTGCAGAATCAGAGAACCGGGTTTAGGAACATCTTTGTCACTGAATTCCTTCAAGCCACCGCCTTCTAGTATTGCCTCCATCCTGTCCTTCTAAGCAATGTAGTTCGAGCTGCCTCGAGTGCATACTCCAACCTCGTAATCCAATGAGACATTTCTGACTGAATCAATCAGCTACTCAAGAAAGTCCTTCTCAGAAATTCAATTTTATCCAAATCCACAAACTCAACCTGTAATCCTTCTAGCCTCCTGAAGGCTCACACCCACTGGCTAATAGCTTGAGGGAAGTTCGTGACCTCACCTATGGCTAGCCTGTGGAACCTATGAGAGAGTCTCGTGACTGTAGAATGCATGTAATGGGTGAGGGAGGGTTCGCGACCTCTCCTTTAAGAAGCTCAAGGAATCCTGTATGGAAGTTCACTCCTCTCCTTTGAGTAGGGTGGGAGAATTTCTACTCCTCGTAAATGTGTGAAGTTTTCAGTATTATGCCGCCACACCCTGCTAGAGATTCTGGACCTAATGTAAAATACTTTACATTATTTTCAAGACTCCTCACTCATGGGTCTTGGCTCTGATAACATGTAGAAATCTCAATACAAATTAAATATTTCCTATGATTCTCCTTGATCTAACAATTATATGCCAATCGCTAAATACAAAATTCAACTTCTACTAATATTCTTTATGGAAATTAAACCATTATCACAAAGTGAAATATCAAGAACACATAAATAAATGACAACTTTTTCCTAGGAAAGCGTAAAGCTAAAAAAAAACCACTATCATATATTATACTGGGTGGATAATGAAACAACTTCATACAAAACTCTAATCCAAGAGCATAAATACAATCGCCTCTCACACTATCAGCAAAAACTCTTAAAATACATGTACAATTCTTTTGTGTCCGCATAAATACTGCATAATTCGCGAATTAGAATTTCAATGAATTAATTCTCCTAGTTTGTACTACGCTGCTCATAAGAGACCGCATGTGGGATTGCATGAGTGCACTTCACTCAAATCACAATTGATAGCTAACCGTCCTTTCACTTGTTATCTCAACCTGGTCTCCACTGGATCCGAAGCATGCATGTAGTTAACCATGGTGAATCTTCATTGTATGTGAGTTCACCGATTTGAATTACTCACAATTAATTCATCGAACTCTCACTAGTGTAAGTTTACAACTAGTAATAACCGGGCTTAACTCACTTAACTAAGTAAACTACTTCACAACTCTCATAACTATACTTATAACTCTCATAAACTTCAAGTCACCTCCATGTCTCTAATGTACCAACCTTTGAACCTGAATTTCCCATAGTTAACTCCATTTTTCCATTTTAGCTAATTATCTGAGATGAGTTGATGGACCATTGACAGAAATGGATTATCCTTCACCCCAACTCGCCTCTATGATATTCAAATTTCCGGTGAGAGCTTCGCCGTATCGTTTCATCCCCGACAGGGAATGTATTGAAGCAACATGATCCCTCTCACGTACTGTCAATCTCTAAGATGATGATACCGTATATCTATATGCTTAGATCTATCAAGTAAACATAAGATTAATAGAGAGTTTAATGCAACTTCCATTATCACAATGAATCATTGTCGGACTCTAAATGAGAACCAAACAAACCAACCAAGATCTTTCTCATCCCGATAGCCTCACATGCAGCTTGACTCATTGCCATGTATTCTGCTTCCGCTGAACTAAGTGCCATAGATTTTTGTTTCCTGTTGTACCAAGAAACGGTTGTAGATCTGATACTAAAGATCCCCCCTAATGTGTTATTTCTATCTGTTGGGCTGCCCGCCCAATCTGCATCAGTGAAGCCATGCAAATTCACCTCATTCGTCTATCTGTACCATAATCCATACTTAGATGTGCCCTTCATATATCTCAGGACATGCTTACCCGCCTTCCAAAAGAGTTTGGTAGGCTTAACCATCGCTTGACTTAGTTGGTTAACCGCATAGAAAATGTTTGGTCTCGTGTTCACTAAATACATTAGCGAACCTACTAATTGTCGATAGATAGTAGCATCCACTACCTCTCCAGAAGTAGCATCCTCTTTCCTCCAGTTTCCTGGAAGAGGAGTATCCATGGGTTTGCATCCTTCCATGTGAAACTTACCCAGTATCTCCCTTGCATACTTGCCTTGAGACACAAAAAATTCACCATCTCGTTGCCATATTTCCAATCCAAGGAAATAATGAAGAAGGCCCAAATCCTTCATCTCGAACTCCTTTGCAAGGTCCTCCTTGCATGAGTGTATCAGCTGCTCATCACCAGTCAGTATTAAATCATCAACATAAAGAACAATAATTAAAAGCTTACCCTCCACCACAATTTGGTATAGATTTGCATCCGCATCACTTTTGGTGAAGCCCAGTCTGGTGAAATAGCTATCTATCCGAGTGTACCAAGAACAGGGTGCTTGCTTCAACCCATACAGTGATCTCTTGAGTTTTCACACATGTGACTCCCTGTCAAAGGTCTCAAAACCTTTTGGTTGTTCAATGTACACTTCTTCCTCAATGATCCATTGAGGAACGCAGTTTTTACATCCATCTGATGAATGCACCAGCCCATCTCCATTGAGAGTGCAAGGATGGATCTTATGGAAGAGTACCTTGCGATAGGTGCAAAGGTCTCATCATAATCTATATCCTTGATCTGTGAGAAGCCCGAGGCCACAAACCTGGCCTTGTATTTCTCCACACTCCCATCAGCAACTTGCTTTACCTTGTAGATCCATCTCGAACCTACCACTGATTTGTCGACCGGTCTTGGGACAATTTTCCATGCATTGTTTTTGACAATGGAGTTGTATTCCTCCACCATAGCATCAACCCAAGTGGGATCCTGCATTTCTTCCTGAAAGGAATATGGTTCAGTGACAATACATTTGTTCATGAGAGCCATGTATCTAGTAAATCGATCAGGAGACATTATTTTTAAGAAAAAAAGCTAAAGCAGCAAGGGCCACTTTCCAAAAGGCAATTGTATGTTCTGAAAATGAAGAAGTATTGAAAATTCTAAAGCTTTATGTCACAGAGCAGATTAGAGGTGATATCATGCTCAAGGTATGGGAAAACAACATAGCAGAATATAAAAAAATAGTCAAAGAAATCAAAGATGATTGTGAAAGAATCTTTGATTTATTGGACAAGGAATCATTAGGTACTAGAAGAGACAATTGCACTGGGCAATTAGGATAGATAAACATTGTAAGACACCAGTTAAATTTCAAAGAGGGTTTGAACGAAATTCAGTTGGAAATTTCACAATTAAAGGAAATGGATGTTACCCTAATAGACAAGTGGCTAGTGAAAACAAACTTGAAATTTCAATCAATCAAGTTTGTTGGTAAGTAAATTGAAGATCAGCTTCCAGAAACTCAGATAAAATTCTATTTATTTGAAACAAAGGATCTACCAGAGTCTCCCTGAAATTTCATACATTTTCTTGAAAAATGTATTGAATGTATCAGGTAAAAAGAAGGAGATACTTCAGTAAAATAATGAACTATCATTTTGAAAACCTATATTATCGAGTTGATAGGAAAATAAATGATAATCATGCAAAATGTTGGAGTTTGCAATTCTTGTAACCGTTTGCTTCTAGGAGTTAGGAGATCACCAACCAACAATCATCAGGGGTCTGGTATAAATATAATTTCAGGATACTGAGAAAAGGGATTTTTCTGGGCACATTGTAAAGAAGAATTTATAAATATATTTGAATTAATATGAATGCAGATTGAAGATTCCAGATCTGGTCAAGTTTGAGTTATGTGTTTCTCCGTTGTTTCATATTTTTCATATATATTTTTAATGAATGCCTAACTACAATTTAGTACAACCTCTACTATGGTAATTAATTATTCTTGCAATTTAATCGTTTACAACCTTTCCTCTGTATCAGCTATCAGCAGATACAAGACCTGCAAATGTTTTAGATTTCAATATCATATGCTTCATTAAGAGTTTTTCCTAACCATTTTTCTTCTTCTGTCACAAAGTGAGATTCCTCTTCAATTGATGCCTCACTTTTTTCAGTAGCTCTATGTTTTCTTTTCAATTTCATGCACTTTCCCTTTTTGAAATTTAACTCAGATACCAGAAACGACCTTTAGTTTCGTCATACTATTAATTCAGGGTTTTTGGATTTCTTCTTATATGTTTTGAAACAGAAATAGCGAACCTTTAAAGAAAACACAAAATCTATCCTTTCAGTTTCCTTCCCTCATGATTGTTCCAGTTACACGACAACCTAATATCGAACCTGGACTATCGGATCAAACGAGCATTGCTTTAAATTTATTTAACACCATCCTACAGACAACAAATAACCAGGTTGAGTTAGAACGTTCATGGGCAGTAATTGAAAGAGACATTAGTATCCAGGAAAACTAGGAAGCTAGACAGAGATAGTTAAGGAATCAACCATGGCCCTTTCATGCAATATACCTTTTATCCTTAGCCCTCTCTTTCTTTTCGGATGCCTTGACGGTGTACTTTAGAGACTTAAAGTACAAACTCAGGAACATGTCCATTGGACGACTATGTTGGATCGCATCTCCAGGCTAATCAAGGTAGAAGAATACGCTATCCAGATCAGGCTCAAGTTCAATGTTCTCACTCTGAATTTCGGGCTCTTTTGCTTATCCCACAATTTTTTTTCTCTTCTTGTCCACTGGAAGCTTGTGAGAATTATCAATTTTAGGGTGACGAGGGTCGTTATCTCCTCCTCCGTTTGAAGAACTCTGAGTTGCTTTGTTGTTGTGGTGGGTCGTTGCAGCGATTGTCCAGGATGTCGTACTTTTGGGAGTATTATTCATCGATTGAACACTCTTCTCACCAGGGCGTTTTCCCTATTTCTTGTACAACTCAGTGGTGCTTTGCAGTGTTTCTTGGTCATCGACATCAGAAGCAGGAGCATTGTCGCCAGTGTCTCCATTTTCTGTTGGGTGTTTTTTGAAAAAATAATTTCCAAAGCCAAGTAATTGTAAATGTTGTAAAAAAAAAATGTTGGGGTCGAACCCTCTTAGGATTTCAGCATATATTAGGTTCAGGTTGCTAAAATGGGTTGTGAATTCGTCAATTTTGTTGATGTTCCTCAACATGAATTCCCCGACTTTCCAAGGCAAAGGAATGAACTATTTTTTTTTCTTCTCTTAGAATAGATGCAACTAGTAGTTGTATTGCCTTGCTACTTCTATAACAAACATTCTTTCTGTAATGTGACATGGAAGGAGAGCAGGGTTTTTTCTGGAGCCAAAAATCCTTATCACAGTGTAATTATCCACATATTCAAGTGCCCCCTTCCTATCCAAAAAATTGGTTTCCTAGTCAAATATTAGGGGAGCATCTTCTCCTAACAACAAAACTTTAAAAACAGAGACAAAACCATTGAAAACCTCATAAAAATAGTGGGAGGCCTTGTGCTTCCACAAGGCCTGGTACCAGAACGTTAATGGGTCAAATTCCCAGTTGACCTTCTTGGACAGAGACAGTTTCGGAAACTGGCAGCAATGTGCTATCGCAAAAACTAAGTAGGATGACACATAAAATTTCTTCTCATTTTTGAAGATTGACAATTGGGAACAAATTTCATGGGAAATTAGCTTTCCCCAATCAAAAATGGCTTGTTCCTTGACTGTGAAATACAAAATATAAAGAGCCATCCGGGAAATAGTTGTTGTGGAGTCATGTATCGTTATTCTTGTAAACAGCCAGGCAATTTTCCGGTATGGATTTATAAATGAACTAACCTACAAGCTTGTGATATCTTCAGGAACTACCATCTGGTCTTCCAAGAAATCAGCAAGAGATCCAACCCGTTATTATTCTTTCTTAGGAATTGCTTGGAATATTCTCATTTGAACGTTAATGTTGGCTCCGACAATATTAACAAAAGAGCGGTCTCGCGATGGAATAATTATTTGGTCTGAAATAAATTTATCGAGGCACCAAGAAACCAGCTCCTTACAGTCAAAAACTTCAGGGAAATAGCCTGCACGAGCAATCCTAGAGGTCCAAATTACTCTATGTTGGGTGGCAGGGGATGAGTAATAAGAATATGCCCTTGACCACTGGAAGTTCTGGTCCTCACGCTCGAAGATGTTCACTGTATCTCCACAGAACTAATGTCGAGTTGATGCCATAGGTTTATGAGAACGTTCGTTTGCTCCATATGATGGTTGAAATGAACAGTTGGAGGCGATAATATAACTCTCCGCAAATGTTGGTTCAATGCTAATGAATGGGAAAGCTCCTCAAGCCTTTCGTTGATTAATGAAAATCTCTATGGGTGTTGTATGATGAATTGTTAGCAATACATCTTACTTATTGCATATTTAGAAGTGTGAAGGTGGCGAGTACGACGAAGAGAAATTAAGGATTGGAGGTTTCGTGAATGTGCCAACCCGACGACGTGCAAACGACATTTCATGATTTTGAAATGACCACTCGGAAGGGATAATATAACGCTCGGAAAATCTTGGTTTAATGTGTATTAAAACAAGATATATGTATATGTATATGTATGTGTATATATATATATATAAACATTTTTTTATTATAGACAAGTGTGAAGGTCACGGAGACAGGGAAGAGAAAGGAATGAATGGCAAGGTCCGAAAAGCAGTCGGACGGAATTCCAAAAAGGGTTACGGGGATACTCAGGAGAGTTGAGTGTCCGACGTTCAAATTTTATGTATCAAAAATGTTTACTACAATACGTGTAAAATGGAAGATAGCATGATGGGGCAGTTCAGCAGTTGGTTTGTATATTTGTGGAATTCCGGGAAAGTGGCTAAGTATGGAATAGGGAAACGGTCAGTCGGACTCATTTTCAGAATCGAGGATTGAATATTTTGTGAACAGACCAACCCGACCACGCGCAAATGACATTCCATGATGTTTGAAATAAACACTCAAAAGGGATAATATAACCATCCGGAAATTTTGGTTTTATGCATATTAATGGGAGATCTCCTCAAATCATGGTTTAGCATTAACGATTTCTAATTGCATACTTAGAAATAATATCTTTTATATAATTTACAATTGCTAATTGAAAAGGGCGCAGGCACATGAGACAGCTATTAGGAATTGGATATTTCTTGAACTCGCCAACCTGAGGATCCGCGAAAGAAATTCAAAGAAATGGTGAAGTATGGAAAGCGGACAGACAGGCTTCAAAATGGGATGACAATAGTTCCACAGGAGACGTTCGGACCCGACAGTCAAATTGTATGTCTTGGAATTTTTAAGTGCAAAATGTGTACCACAGAAGAGGGCATGATAGGTAGACTGTAATACGGAAGATGGTATGATGTGAGTCCGGTTGTAAATTTGTATATCGTGGAAGTCAGGGTACTATTTGCAAGTCACGGAACAATAGAAGTGAAATCTAGAGCTCGCATACCCGGGAATCCACAGTCGGAGAAGTGACTGGATATGGAATGGGGAAGCGGTCAGTCAGAGTCGCGATATAAAATCACGAGTGAAAATGTGAACCCGCAAGTCTGTCAACCTGCATAGCTAGACATTTTCGAAAAAATGACTAAGTGACGAGAAAGATAAAGTACAGGGAAAAAAGAAACGGAATTTGGTTAAGTATAGAAGACAGAGATCGATCTTTTCTGCATGTTTCTGGAGAATTTATATACTTATTGCATATACTTGGAAAGAAGTGAGAAGGTGGTGGGCACAGAAAACAATGACTAGGAATTGGAAATTGTCTGAACCCACCAACCCGATGATTCGCGAAAGAGATTGCAAGAAATGGTCGTGGAAAGTGGTCGGACGGGCTTCAAAATAGGCTGACAAGGGTTCCCGAGGAGACATGAGGCCCCGACGGTCAAATTGTATTGATCATAACTTTTGAGTGCATATTGTGTAAGATAGAAGAGGGGTTGATGCAGGAATACGAAAGGCAATTTGTATATAGCGGAATCTGGGGGGTAGTTTGCAGGTCAAGGAACATTGGAAGTGCACTCCGCTTGTCCAAGAATCCGCAAGCAAAAAATTCAGGTAAGTACGGAATTGGAAGCATGAAAGAGATTCCAAGAAATGGTGAAGTATGGAAAGCGGACGCAGGGGCTTCAAAACGGGGTGACAATAGTTCCCCAGGAGACGTGAGGACCCAAAGGTCGAATTGCAGGCCTCGGAACTTTCGTGTGCAAACTATGTATCACAGAACATGGTATGATGTGGGAGTGTGGCAATAAATGTGTATATCACGGAGGTCTGGGTGTTGTTTGCAGGCCACGGAACAATGGAAGTGCAATATAGAGCCTGTCTGCTCGAGAATCCGCGATCTGAGAAATTCCTAGGCATTGAATGGCTAGTGGTTGGTCAGAGTCACGATATAAAAGCACAAGGGAAAATGTGAACCTGTGAGTCGGCCAAAGCGCGCATTGAGACATTTTCGGAAAAATGACTAAGTAACAAGAAAGAGAGTAGACGGAAAAAAGAAATGCGAATTTGGTCAAGTATAGAAGAGGGAAAAGAAGGTCCAATATATTCAAATCTGCAATAGATATTCCATTTCCTGGAAAGATCTTTTCTGTATGTTGTTGGAGAAGTTGTATACATATTGCATATACTTGGAAAGAAATATGAAGGTAGCGGGCACAGGAAACAGCAACTAGAAATTTGAAATTTCTTGAACCCGGGAACTCGAAAATCCGCGAAAGAGATGTCAAGAAATGGTCAAGTGTGGAAAGCAGTTGGACGGGCTTCAAAATAGGGTGACAGGTTCCCGAAGAGACGTAAGGCCCCAACTGTCAAATTGTATATATCGCAACATTTCAGTGAAAAATGTGTAACATGGAAGAGGGGATGATGTGGGAGTCCAGAAGTAAAGTTGCATATCGCAGAAGCCGGAGTGTTGTTTGCAGGTCATAGAACAATAGAAAGTGAAATTTAGACAAAGGGGAAGCGCTCGTTCGAAACGCATGAATCCGCCAACCTAGGTAGTAAGACATTTTCGGAAAATATGACTAACCAAAAAGAGAAACTACAGGGAATAAAAGATTGGGAAAATAGAAAGGCAGAGGGAAATTTTCGTAAGTGGGAGTTGGTTTCAAACAAACCCCATTGTTGCAAAACCATGATTTTCTAGTAATTGTTAGCAAATGATTTCTTGAAGATTAGATACATTCTTCCATGAATGTAACATATTAACTTAAGTATTAAACTTCTTGCATTATGGGTTGTTAGCATTAAAGCTTAATAATTTCATGTCTACAAACAAGAATGACGATCTTGCTGTCACATTGTGATTTGGTATTGCTATGTTCTATCTACATTACAAATAGAATTGAGCATTGGTTTGAAACTGTCTGAAATTCATTTTTTTTGTTTCCATAAAAGCCTAATGGATCGACACAGTGCATTGCCATATAATTGTTAAATGCTCCATTTTAGAACAAATTACCTAAGCAAATACAATATCGAAGAACTATGAGACTATCGATCCATGCCAATGAGAAGAGGTGTTAAATCCAGAAAAGAAGCAGCAAACAAGACTCCAAGGCAAATTTTTTAATAGTAAATCCATTAAAAAAAAAGAATATTGAGCATTGTATATCTATGCTTAGAAATTGGACCAAGTTATTTGGGCCAAAACATTGAACATATTTGTCATAGACACAGGCACAGGATCTGCAACATGAAGGAGCAATCGAGATTCTCTTCAACATGCATACAAAACTGATTACCATGCTTTTTTTTAAGGAAATCCTTGCAGTCTTTTCCTCGGTGGATCAATGTTCGATACCCCAATTTAATATTTTGCGGAAGAGTTGAGCCGACAAAGAAACAGGAAAGTGGGTCCGCAGTGGAATAAATCCTTGGCTTGAAGCAAATGAACAACATTCATGTGGTAAAATTCATAGTTCTCACAAGCTTCTCATGAGGAAGAAGACGAAAAACGTTGCAGGGAAAACAGAATAGCTCGAAACTGAAAGTTAGGACACACCAAGAAACCACCTCCTCACAGCTCAAAACTTCAGGGACACAGGTTGCACGTGCAATTCCAGAGGCCCAAATTAGTCCATTCTGGGTGGAAGGAGATGACTAGTAGGAATATGCCTTGCACTAGTGGGAGTTTTGGTCCTCATTCCCTAAGATGTTAATTGTATATCCAGAGAACAGGGCAGTGGTCCTGCAATTGAATAGTTTTTTGGCTTGAAATACATCTCTAGGAGCATCAACATATAATTTCCTTATAGTGAAAGAATTTCGCCCAGAACGGACTAATTTGGACCTCTGGAATTCCTAATTTCGAGTTGTAAAGTGGCTATTATGTTTAGCGTCGGTTTCTTTTCTAAAACCCCTTCTTTTGGTGTTGTCAGGACTGCCATCGTCGAGGCAGGAAGTTTTGACCGCTATAGTTGATTTCAATTTGGGCGCAGGATTGGGAACAGTCTCTGCATTGCCATCATCCATTGTCATATCATCGTCCATCAAATCATCTTCTTCCAACTCAAAATCCATCGTATCAACATCTACGCCAGCCATCAATGCAAGTGGGTAGGTTGTCTGAGCAGGCAAGGTTTCCTTGGAATTATTTGGCTTGAAATATATCTCTCGGTGCACCAAGGGACCATCTCTTTTTTTGCTCCTGGGCGGAGAGAAATGAGTAGTAAGAATATGCCCTGGAATACTAGAACCTCTGGCCATCATGCCCGAAGGTGTTTACTATATCTGGACAGAACTATTGTGGAACTGCTTCTATAAGTTAACGATAATTTATGTTTTCTCCAGATGATGTTTGAAATGAAAATTGGGGAGGGATAATATAACCCTCCGCAAATCTTGGTTTAATGTGTATCAATGGAAGATCTCCCTGAGCCTTTCGTTAATCAATGACAGTCTCCAGGGTTCATGCGTAATGAGTTGTTACCATTAAAGATTACTAATTGCATATTTAGAAAAAAGTGTGAAGGTGGCGGTGATGGCGAAGAGAGATTAAGAATTAGAGATTTCGTAAAGGCGCCAATTGGTCGACGCATGAAAGAAATTGCATCATGTTTGAAATGAATACTTGGAAAGGATAACACTCTTCTCCACAAATCTTGGTTTAATTTGTATTAATGACAAATCTTCTCTGACCTTCTGGACATTAATGACAATCTTAACAGTTCTTGCATGATGAACTACTAGCATTAAAGCTTTTTAATTGCATATCTAGAAAGAAGTATGAAGGTAGAGGGGATGGTGAAGAGAGACTAAGCATTGTACATTTTGTCCTCCTGCCAATCCGAGAAACAGATTCCAAGAAATGCCCAAGTATGGAAAGCAGTCAGGTGGGTTTCAAAAATCGTGTCACAAGATATACCCAGGAGATGCGAGGGGTCGATGGTCAAATTATATGTCACAATGACATATTTCGGCCATCAATTTGTATATCGCGAAATTTCAAGTGTTGTTTGTACGTAGCGAAACAGTGGAAGCGCAATTTTGAGCAAGCCTAGCCATGAACTAACGATGGTAAGAGTGGCCAAGTATGCAATGGACAAGCGGTTGGTCGGACTCATGATATAAAATCATTAGACATACTCGAAACGGGAAATATTGATGGTCTTGAAAACAGAGCCACAAGCTCTACTCAGGAAACTTGAGGGCCCGATGTTTAAATTATATCTACCCCAACTGTTGAATGCAAAATGCGTAACACGAAACATGAGACAATGACTAATTTCAAGGGTCAATTTGTATATTGCGGAACTTCGGGTGTTGTATATAAAAGCAGGACACATTCGAAAAAAGGACCAAGTAAACAAAAAGTGAAAGCAAATGAGATAAAGCGGAATTTGTTTGCTAATTTGTAGATCGTGGAAGTGCGGGTGATGTTTGCAGGGGGCGAAACAATGGAAATGTAATGGTCAACCCGCCTATCCGGGAACCTGCCTATCCGGGAACCCGTGTATCCGGGAACCCGCGATTCAAAATGTTTGTTCAATATGAAACGAGGAAGTGGTCAGTGGGGATGGTGATATAAAAGTAACAGCGGAAATCTGAAAACGTGAATCCGCCAACTCCCACACCTAGACATTTTCTGAAAAATAAGTAAGTAGCCAGAAAGGGAAAGCAGAGGGAAAAAAGAAAGGGGATGGCAATTTCCGAAAGCGGGAATTGGTGTAAGAAAGCCCCATTGATGGTCCTAATAGTAATTATTAAGTTCATTAAACATGTGAACAGGTTCTTCAATCAAGGAATAGATACAGCGAGCCATGATTATAGTTTTCAGGATCTGTTTGTATAAGAGAAGCGTCGAAAAGCTACAAGAAAATCAATTTTGGGATGTTTAAGTAAAGTTATTGTACTATTAGCTTCACCGCAAGTATAACAATGACAAATTTGAATTTTAATGTCCTCTTGTTGATATTATAGTTCCATTGGACTTCGCACAGTATATATTCTTTTATTTCAAATTATTCCAGGAGATTAATTTTGCTAAGTTTATCAATCAAGGAAAAGTGTTAAAAACGAGATAAAGGGGAATTTGTTTGCTAATTTGTAGATCTCGGAAGTCCGGGTGTTGTTTGAAGGCGGCAGAACAATGGAAACACAATGTTGAACCCGCCTATCTGGGAACCCACGATAAAAAAAAAATTGTTCAATATGAAACGGGGAAGTGGTCGATCGATTTGGTGATACAAAAGTAAGTGGAAATATGAAGACGTGAATCTGCCAAGTCCCGCACCTAGACATTTTCCAAAAAATGAGTAAGTAACTAGAAATGGAAAGAAGAGGGCAAAAAGAAAGGGGATGGAAATTTTTGGAAGTGGGAATTGGTGTAAGAAAGTCCATTGATGGTCTTAACAGTTACTATGAAGTGCATTAAACATGTGAACAGGTTCTTCAATCAAGGAATAGATACAGCAAGCCATGCTTATAGTTTCCAGGATCTGTTTGTATAAGAGAAGCGTTGAAAAGCTACAAGAAAATCAATTTTGGGATGTGTAAGTAAAGTTATTGTATTTTCATCTTCACCACAAGTATAACAACGAAAAATTTGAATTTTAATGTCCTCTCGTTGATATGATAGTTCCATTGGACTTCACACGATATATATTCTTTTATTTCAAATTATTCCAGGAGATTAATTTTGCTAAGTTCATCGATCAAGGAAAAGTGCTAAAAATGAGATAAAGGGGAATTTGTTTGTTAATTTGTAGATCACGAAATTCTGAGTATTATTTGCAGGTGGCAGAACAATGGAAACCCAATGTTGAACCCCCCTATCTGGTAACCCGCCTATCCGGGAACCCGCAATCAAAAAAGTCGGTTCAATATGAAACGGGGAAGCGGTCAGTCGCGTTGGTGATATAAAAGTAAGTGGAAATTTGAACATGTGAATCCGCCAAGTTCCGCACCTAGACATTTTCCGAAAAACGAGTAAGTAACCAGAAAGGGAAAGCAGAAGAAAAAAAAGAAAGAGGATGGCAATTTTTGGAAAAGAAAGCCCCATTGATGGTCTTAACAGTAACTTTGAAGTACATTAAACATGTGAACAGGTTCTTCAATCAAGGAATAGATACAGAGAGTCATGCTTATAGTTTCTAGGATCTGCTTGTATAAGAGAAGGGTCAAAAAGCTACAAGAAAATCAACTTTGGGATGTCTAAGTAAAGTTATTGTACTGTCAAATTCACCGCAAGTATAACAATGACAAATTTGAATTTTAATGTCCTCTTGTTGACATGATTGTTCCATTGGACTGTGCATATTATATATTCTTTTATTCAAATTATTCCAGAAGATTAATTTTGGTAAGTTCATCGATCAAGGAAAAGTGTTAAAACGAGCCACATACCACATTTGCGTCACAGAGCTTATATTAAAGGGAAAAGAATGTCCTCTATATTCTTTAAGATCATAGAAAAACTTTGAAGATCTTGAATGTATCATTAATTTTCCAGAACGAAGCATACAACCAAGAACCAAGTAAACACTAAATGTATTGAAAGTTGAGGCAAAAGGCAACGCATGAACACAAAAGGCCTCAAGCAAGATCCCACAAGGTTCCATAGAGTAGTATGCATCGACCTTTGCATCAAACAATTCGATATATAAAAAAACACATCGTGGCATTGGTTTTCATTTCCTGACAAAACTTGATACGATTTTATTTTATTTTCAGTCGATATGCAATATCGCATTGTCCTCATTCAAGGTAAATTTTCTATGTATCCGAAAGTCACGCAGCATGTAGACACTCTTTGCCTTTTTCTATTGGTATGCTTCATATGACAATTATGATAACCCAGGAAGCACATCTTGTAATAGAGGTTGTCGAATTGTATAATGCACAGTTGTGTTGCCCATGGTTCGGATGGCAGGATTGAGGCAATGTCTATATATGTATGGACATTTTTTACTGCATCGCAGACAATCAATCGTATCATCGCTTCTGAAAGAAGAAGCAGAAGCATGAGAGTTGCATTTCGCACATACAAGCTCAAAGGGGGTCGAGTATGCATTCGTTGCAACCAAAACACCTTCAACCTCAAAACATGAGCATAGCAATTAATATATTGAACAATATAATATACAACTGCACCCCCCCCNCAGAAATAAATAAATAATAAAAAAAAAGAACTGCAGAAATTTGGTCAAGGCTATTTGTATGAGAAAAGTGAGGATGAAACTGTAGATGTATACGCACAACAGTTGTACAGCTAGTTAGCTTCTTGAGATCCTATACTATGTCTGCTCGCAACTCTGTTACAAATGTTGCTTGGGTAGTGTGAAAGATCATTTCTTTAACATCTCTTTTCTTTGTTATAATTTTGAAGAGCATAAGTGGAAATTGCCCTTTATGCAATTGTTGTTCAACTGAAGAAAACAAATTTGAATAAGTATCGAATAATTGCAGCTACCACATGGAACAGTGCAATATTTGTGTAACTTAACCAAGATGCATGGACATGCGAAAGAAAATGACAAAATTGGATATGGAGAATGGTACCATTGCCTTGTCATTGTCTGACTCTCCATATTTTATATGGAGAATGAGTTGCAAGCCAAGTTTTCTCACGAGTGTGACAACTTCCCCAATGGTTCTGATTGGGTAAATGTCGTTGCTCTGTGCAAGTTGGTTGATAGTTGTGTACAGGACGAAACGATATTCTGAACAAATAGCGAGAATTTTTTCCACAATACGTGTTTCGTTGAGCGATATAATCCGATCACAATCACCACGGTCATATACTGTTTTGTGAAATATATTAAAATTTGTAATGGATATCCCATTAAATATCTTTTATGCATGTTTTTGGACAAGTTGTGTAGGAATAGTCAGTGTGACTGTCATGAGGGCCTCCTTGTCTGTCATGTCAACATGCATAATGGATCTAGTTTTGTTTTCCTTGTCCAAGTAGGTGATATAGATGACCATTATGTCCCCGATGAACACTTTTCCATTTCAACGGCTATTCAAGCCCTCTATTGATAGTATTTTGGGTGTTACAAGTTTAGACCTGGTGACAATTTTTTAACAGGAAAAGTAATGTGAATGGTAGTGTGCATTATTTTTTTGTTTTCTTTTTTTCCTGGCATAAATATACAAGTAGACGCGCAGCTTGGATGAACTATGGAGCAAGAGTTTTGCAACCAGACCTCTTAGTCTATGGAACCTGCGCTATGTTTGGCGTCTCGCTTGCACTTGTTGATACTTCTTGTGAACTGCAAAGTATGTGTTGCAGATGACATCAGCATATTCACCATGCCAGAGATGAACAAATAGTTGAGGATATTTTTTTGGTAAACATAGGAGGAACAGAATGTATGCATCTTTACCTGTGGCCTTGTCGGTATGCTGATGTTTGGGATGATTGATTGTTCATGGCCATATCACTAGTCCAACTTTTTATGATGCAAGCATGTGTAGATGAACATCAGAAGGACTAAACAAGCATATGCATTGTATATTGTCCATATTTGTTCTTAATGTCACCCGAGGGTCAAATTGTATGCCTCAGATTTTTTAACTGAAAAAATGTGCAACAGTAAATAGGGCGTGATGGCGGGGCAGGACGAAAAATCTGTATATTGCAGAACCTCTGAAGACAGAGACGTAATCTTGAACCTACCAGCCCGACACCCGCAATCGACAAAGTGAGTAAGTGTGGAATAAGGTAGAAGCATGACCATAAATGTGAACCCATAAGTCCGCCAACCCACGCACCAAGGCATTTTTGGAAAGACGACTAAGCAAAGAAATCAGAAAGCAAAAGGGATAATAGAAAATGGAAAAATTAGAAATGGAGAGGGCACAAAGTTCCATTATTTCCAAATCATCGTTTTCTAGTCCAATATTATATTCCCCCACCCGTTTTCTATGTTTAATTTACTAGCACAGTTGGTATACCTTTTCGAATATTGTACCACAGACCCATTTGTTGTTGCATATAAGAAATCATATTCATGTCCAACGAATATGTTTCTTCCAAGGTAGCAAGGTCGAGTATACAATGGACATGAAGGCAAGTTAGTACGAAGAAAGACATGTAAAAGAAAGAAACACAGTTCTATTTATTTCAATGTAGCAGCGAAGAGAATACGATTCACATGAAAATAAGCAGAAAGATATGTAGTATATACATATAGTAAAAAAGGTGCAAAGCAGTAGAACAAGTAGAACAAATACACAAACAATAAATGAAATATTGAACACTGGAATATGAAATAAGAGTATAGGTATGCACCTCTGCAACTCCTCATCTATATTCGCACCAAAGAGTCTATCGTCCTCACCAACCACTATGTTTGTTTAAATGTATCAATGCACAAAAAGTACAATGGACACAGGAAGACGTGTAATGAAGATAATTTATTATGTATGAAGGCACGCAATATCTACATACAATAAACTAGGTGAACACATATACAAACAATAAATGAAATACAAAACAATGGAATATGAAATAACAGTACAAGCATGTACCTTTGTATCTCCTCTTCCATCATTGTACTTAAGACTCCTTCATTTTCTCCAACAAATATGTTTGTTTGAATGTGGGAACACACAAAATACAATGAACATGAATGGAAGTTGGTATACAACAGAGAACAAGTAATATGTACATAAAGTAAATGAGAATCAACGAATAGAATAAAAGATAGTCAGAAACATGAACCTTTGCTTTTCTACATCCATGGTTGTAAATATATAAAAAAATTCCCTGCCCAAAATATATTACAAGCCACAAAATATTAAAAAATTGCATGGACATAGCTAAACGATTTTGGTTTTCTGTGGCAGAGTATCCAAATATGCTTCCAGACATGGAAATATAATTTTGCAATATCTTTGGTGTACATATCATATCTCAAGTACAAGACAAATTGTATTGTGGTCACACCAGCCTATGTAGAGGATAAAAAATTTGTATTGTCATATGGGCACATTTCACCATATATGGTTCATAAGTGCGTTTTGCACATGTTTTATTTTAACTAAAAAACAACGGATACTGCAATTGCACATGTAGTTGTCCAATTATTTCTTATGCCATTGTTTTGTATCATGTCAACACTGAAGTATCAACAAAATTTCAGAGCAGAACAGGCGAGCACGGAACAGGTGCCAGATCTCAACTTCGCCAGACACGGCAAACAACAAAACTGCAGGTCCACTCGTGCATGTAGGATCTGAACACCGCAAAGCACCCAAAAAAATAAAAACAGCTCCCACTGTCAGTACAGGACCCCAACCCTGCAAACCCAAAGAAAACAACAAACACCAAACCAGCGAGAAAGCACAAACATGCCCGACCATAGCCACAGGGCCCCAAACTCGTAAGCTTGAGCCAAACAACAACAACCAGCAACCAACAAACCAGCGAACAAGCAACAACCACCGAACTGGTAAACAACATATGGATCTCCAATAATTACCAAACTGCAGTCGAAGAACAGAAGGAACTGGAAACATATGACGAGCATGCCAGTAGAAATAAGGAAACATTCTTACTTGCAAACTACAAACACTGAACAGCAAAGAAGGAATAGAAAATGAAATTATGGCATGGAAAATTACTCCGAAATGATGAACGACAGAAGCGCAGGTCGAATTGTGGGTGCACCACCTAGACCCCGCAAAGTATAAAAA
>SNQJ01S0059532.1:4268-28541 GCA_010110895.2 Picea sitchensis | reverse complement strand
TTATTTGGATGGTTACTTCATAACATGTATTAAGGTAGATTTAATGATGTTTAAAAAAATAACACCAAAAACATTCAAATGCATTTCAACCAATTGGTTAGATTAAAGATGGATGTGATGTTTAATGTTGGTGAAATGATGCACTTCCTTGGTCCACATTGTATCTGAAATATCCAGATTGCCATGTATTTCAGAATATCCACGTGAAATGCATTCATAAATTATAATATATTTTAAGTAAAATAATAATTATAGAAGTAGAAACCGCACGTCCATGTAAGCTCAAAGTTGTTCTTATAACTACTATTATGCTTTTTGTGCAAACAATTCTAAAATACAAATATTATCTTTATAATGATATTTGTACAAAGAATTCTAAAATACAAATATTATTTCTATTCTATATTCTATTTGGCCAGATAACGAAGATTTTAGATCAACATCTTCTAAATAAAAAAATTTAATTTTATTATGGGAATATTTAGGTTAAGATATATCAAGCAACAAATTGTATTTTCATGTTGCCATGTGAGAGAATGTTCTAGAAGGAATTCCCAGTTAATAGAAGTTTTCTTTAGGTTTTCGCTGCCATGGATTCTCAATTTTGTATCCATCATTCACATTGTGCCTCCTATAACATTTTTAATGATGATTCCTCTATGCTTATGTTGATAGCACTCCAAATACGTTGAACATGTTTTTTGAATTCCAATAAGCTTCACAATTGCTTCAATAATCAAGGTAGTAGTTTAATTATTTTATTTTTTGGAATTATATATAAATAAATAAATTTAGTATATTACATTATTAAAATTGGTTAATTGGTTGATGTATGTAAATGCAAATCATTTCCCATTCACATTATTAAAAATATACTTCAACCACATTATTAAAAGTGGTAAAAAAACTAAGTTTTCTAGATAAAGCTTTCTCTCTCTACTACAGTGTACCAGATACTGCTTCCCCTCTTTGTTGCTTCTTCAGAGGGGACACAATACAAAAAATCAAAAAAAGAAAGGTCCACACTGAATTGTAAATTGTAAGCCCTAAATGAAGACAAGTTTGAAAAGTAGGGATTAGATTATTTGTAGAGCATTAAGCAATAAACTTATGTATTGAATAGTAGTACACAATAGATGTCATGAATAATTCTTGAAGTGAAATATTCTCCAAAGACTAACCTTATCAATGTCATTACAGGGATGTAGTGGGCAACCTCCATAGTCAACCGCTTGTGAGTTCTATAGTATCTTGCCAGTTTAAATCTTTTTTAATGATATTTAAGTTTTTGTTATGATAAATACTATAGTATCTTGCGAGTTTAAATATTTTTTATATGATATTTAAGTTTTTTTTATGATAAATAAAAGTTTTGTGTTTCTTGAAATTTGTTATCAAGATTATTGTGCTTAATAGATGGCTTCTTTGCACTAGTGCAAGTTTCCAATGCAAGAATCCAATCAATCATGGCAAAAAAACAATATTGAGAAAGCAGGATCTGACTTGGTGGATTGGCTTTCCATGACTGAATTGGTTACATAAAGTCTAGGTATCAATTTTGAATGGAAAGTGTTAATATAATATAGTATAATAGATTACCAGTAGTGGGCAGTAGAAACTTCCCACTGAAGTTGACCTAGACCCAATTCTCGAAAGTTACTCTGCATCTATCAATAAGGAGAAGCTTCATCTATGTTAAACATATACAATACAACACCATGGAAAATAGAAGGATCTAAAAACCCTAAATCACCAATTTCCCTGCCAAATTTTAAGGTGATTTGTGAGAGAGGGACTCGGAGTCAGGAAGAGGGAGATCGATCATTTCCCTACTGACAACCAACCAACGGGCGGGAGAGAGCATTTTATCAAATCTTCAGATTGAGGTAGGGACTAGCTGCTTCGTAGCTATTTCCTTGTTTGTTTATTTTGTCTACTTTATTTGAGATGAGTACATTTAGTTGGAATCTTCCATGTTTAATATGAAAAAATATTTATTTCTCTATTTCCTCTACTTTATTTGAGATTAGTAGATTTAGTTGGCATCTTCAATGTTCAATAAGAAAAAATATTTATAAAGATAAAGTTGTTTATTAAAAAAAAAAAAATTAATTTAAATTTTTAATAATGGATAATGAAGTTATAAATTATTGATAAAGATGTAGTGTATCAATCTATTTATTAAAGTTTAATTTAGGGAAGTCCTATATAAATTTGATGAAATAGTATTCAATTGTAATATCCCCAGTTCTAATCCCTGCAATTATGATGTAATTGTGCAAATATTAAGTACGTTAGTGAGTCAATATGGTTGAGTGGGATAACCCATATGAATCGATATGGCCAAGGGCCAAGCTATGTAAAATGTACATCAAAATTATTAATAAAAATAATTATCGTTGGTTGTGGTACGAGCGGGGTGGTAACAACTTCGGGCTATGATTCCACAAAAGAAGGGGCTAAAGAGGGGTCCAAGGGGTCAACCATTTATATTAATTCATCCATTTCATTATAATGTTTATTCCCTTTGAAATATCAAAGAGTTATGAAAGTGATGTAAGAGTGGTAGGTGGGAAAGGTCAACTCACAGATTTATGATGGCATGGGTTGAGTACAACAACTTTTTGGGAAAAGTGAGAGTCAAGCTTGCTTGAGAAGAAAAGGAAATTCAAGTGTCTTTTTGGGTGAGTTTTTCATGTTGGTTCTGGAGAGCAAGAGAGTTGAGTGCTAGAAAAAGAGTACTAGCAATTTTATGGTTAAGGAAAAGAATTGTTGGATTGAGTTTTAAGTTGAAAATGAGGTGAGCACTCCTAGAACATCTAAGAGTCCCTCGAGTGCCCAGCTGTGATATTTCTAGCCAACCAAGGGCATTGGAGCCTTAGAGGGGAGTGGGAAGGCCTGAGAAACTGCACAACAGAGAAGGGGGATCTTGTTCCTTGGGTTGTGTAGGTTGAAGGGAAGAGAGTTGGTGGATTGGAACTGTTGTTGGAGTATGTTAACCCCTATATTTTCTTACTTGAGAATCCTTAGAGTTAGGAGCCAACATGACTTATTTGGCAGGCATTTGGATATTTTTCCCAAAGATAACTTGGTATGTTCCAAGGTTGGTTCCCATATGAGTACAAGTACAAGATTGGTTTGGTAGTGTTCCTTGTTTTAGAGACATAAATTTAAACAGGTCTTCATGGATAGAGAGAGATGTATATTTATAGCATATTTCCTACTTGGTAGGAGACAGAGATCGGAGGTCTGCATGGTAGGTTTGATTACATATTAAGATCCCTTGAGAGCTCATGATTCCAATGAGGCTTTTCAAGACGACATGCGAGCAATTTACTATTTTTAGCAATTCGAGTTCTAGGCCTCAAATGATTATTTTGATCACATATTTGGATTCCCCACTAAAAATTGAATCTAATGAGTGTATTTTCATTGACATGCGATGAGATTCTTTGTAAATAGCAATGTCTAATTTTATACAAACTATATTTGGTAGGGTTGTCCTAGTGGTCCTAGACATATTTGGACTTTTCCTATTTTTTAGGCCAAATTGTTATTTTTAGCGGGGATATATATAGCAGGTGTGGTCGTCATGCAGAGTGGCAAGAGACAGGTTTGAATTTCGACACTTGATAGTTTTAGAGTGTGATGTGTTGTGCACTTATTTGTTGTAAATATTTTTTCGATTGATTTCAAAGACAAGGGGAGACTACGAATGTCCAAAATAAAGATTGCAAGATGGAGATTGTTGGAAATATTTTTTTTGGATTTTTGATGCTTAGTTTGGATACCCTATATTTGAAGGAATTTTTACCCTAGATACCTATCTCAAATTGGAGCATAGGTTATATGGTTGAAAATCTTATTCCAATACCTTTCCAATGGTATATGTAATTCCCTCTAACTTCCTAAGAATGAGGAGATATGAATTTTTACGTCTGACAACTTAGCCATAAATGTAGGTCGACTTGGCCAGTCTTTATAGGTCGGCCCTAAAAGTGGGGACAAAAATACTATAAATGCAGGATAGATGTGTGCATTTGAAGAGAAACCAAGCAATAGATCAAGTATGAGGTGTGTACAAGTGATCTAAGGTGCGCTAGAGGAGATAGAGTGTCTTTTTGGGGTCTAAAGGTGTGCAAGAGGAGTCTTCTTGGGATTTTCTTGTTCTTAAGGTTCACTATAAAGGACTGAAGGTTTGTGATGCTACAATTTGCATTGTTTTGAGGTTGTGATGTTGCGATGTGTGTTGTTTTGAGGTTTTGATGCTGCAATCTGGGATCATATTCTAGGAATGATCTTATGAGGCTCGCTAGGGCATGAAGACTACATGTGACCAAGGTTTGAAGGATTGTCTACAAAATGAAGCATCCAAGTGAAGTCAGAAGTACTATGTGTATAAGGATATTATATTGGTGTATATACATGTCTTATTGAGTTGGTGCTAAGGTGAGGGGATTGGTGTCTCTAGCAGGTTGATGCCTACAAGTGTTCTTGAGTTGGTACTCAGTTGAGGATATTGGTATCTCCAGTAGGTTGGTGCCTACATCTTGTTGATTTGGTACACAGTTAAGGAGATTGGTCTCTCCAATAGGTTGGTGCCTATAATATTTGTAACAGTAAGTTGGAACTTACAAACATTTATAAAGATAATTTTATGATTTTCTCATGATTGGGTTTCCATGTTAAACTTTGGCATTATGATTTGATTTTATATGTGATTATTGTTTATCATATAATCATTGATTGATGAAAGGTTAAATAAAGTAAAAAGTATCTTATATTGATTCACCCCCCCTCTCAGTATAAGCATAAGCTCAACAATTAGTTTAAGAGTAGGTTCCTTCAGAAATAGTCTAACCGCTAGAAGGTAGATCTCAGGAGCACACATGGCTAGTCAAGAATTTTTCTTCACAAACAAGGGTCCAATGTTTTACAAAACAAACAATGTGTTCTTGAGTATAAGGATGCAGAGATATTTAATGGCTCTTGGGTTTGATATTTGGCAATCAGTCATGAATGGTTATACAACCCAAACAACTCCACCAATAGATGTGGTCAGGAAGAAGCCTAGTAAACATAATGTAAAAGACATGAATTTCATCTCGTGTGGTCTATCAGAATCCGAGTTTGTTAAGGTGATGCATTGTGGATCAACAAAAGAAATTTGGAACAAAATTCAAAACATATATGAAGTCAATGAAAAGGTGAACAAGGAAAAGCTCCAAGCTCATAGAAGACAGTTCAAGAGTTTGAAAATGAAAGATGGAGAAAATGTTGCATCATATTTCCTTCGAGTGGATGAAATTGTTAACACCATCAGAGGACTTGGTGAGAAGTTTGAAGACCCAATGATTGTGCAAAAGGTGTTGAGATCTCTCCCCTTGAGATTTGATGCCAAGGTCTCTTCCATTGAAGAAATGAAGGATCTAGAGAAACTAAGGATGGATGAGTTGCATGGGATTCTCACTACATATGAGATGATGACAGAAAAAGAATAGATAGCATGAAAGGAAGAAGCTTGCAAAGCATCAAAGAATACAAAATGACACAACTTCTATCATTGTTCCAACCATGAATCAAATATAGAAGAAGCATAATTTGTGAGAAATCTAAAAAAAGGATCTGGCAAGCACAAAGGTAAGATGGCCTTCATATGTTTTAATTGTGGTAGAGTAGGGCATTTTGCTGCTAAATGTCTATATGAAAAAAGGGAAGACATTGATGAAGAGGACAGTAATGTTAAAGAAGAACATAACAATAGAAGCAAATCTTATAGATACAAAATAGGAACATATACTAAGAAGAAGATTTTTTACTCTAGAGAGGATAGTATCCCTCCTGAAGAAAGTGATGGATATGTTTCTGATATTGACAAAGAAGAATTCATCTTCATATCCATGGATACAAATTCTAATCATAAAGAAAATGAAGACAATAAGAAAGAAGAAGAAGGCATTGATGGGGAAGTGAATTTTGAAGCAGAACTCATTAGTGCCTTAGAAGAAATACACGGACTCAAGGAAAAGAATAGAAAGAAGAAAGAGTAATTGCAGAAATATGAAGAGGAGGATCATGATCTTGAAGAAACAAAGAAGAAAGTTATCATCCTGGAGACTCAACTAGAAGAGGCAAAATGGATAGAAGAAGTGGTGAGAAGCTAGCTGAAGAAAAAGGAAGAAAATTACAAGAAGATAGAAGCTGAAATAGTTTCCTTAAGAAAGTAAGTAGAGAAAACAATTGATCAGTTGAATAGAAGATTGAAGTTTGGAAATAGTACTGAAATATTAGATAATATTCTCAGTTGCCAAAGGTCACCATTCATCAAGACGGGTCTTGGCTATGATGAAAAACAAAAGACCCTCGAGGGAGATGAAAAGAACTAAGGTCATGAAGCCATCAAAAAAGGAAAATGAAGAAAAACCTAAAATCTATGCCAATATTCTCAAAGGCTCCATCAACAATGAAACCAACAGGAAAGGAATTGATGACCAGCAAAAATCTGATTGTTTTTCTTGCAATAATTTTGGTCATAAAGCAATATATTGTAGCGCTTATGCAGTAAGTGATCATGTGAGAGATATAAACAGAGGTTCTTATAAAACTACAAAGAATTATTATGTGAGCAACAAAACCAAAAGTTCTCATGGGTTTGTTGATAGAAGCTACAATTCATTTGCTCCCCTACTTGATTACAATGTTGAATGTTATAAGTTCAATAACTATGGGCACATAGAACGTGACTGTAGAAACAACATAATAAAGAGGGAAGAAGATGTTCTTTCCAAACATAGATAAGAATACACAAAAGTGTGGAAAAGGAAGCAAGAATAAAAAAATAAGGAAGAATGTGGAATTGCACTTTATGCTCAAAATAAAGGGAACCAATGGTACATTGATATTGGATGTTTAAAACACATTACAAGGGACCATACCAAGTTTCTCACCTTGAAGAAAGAAAAAGGAGGCAGTGCTACTTTTGGAGATAATGGTTCTGCAAGGATAGTTGTAAAAGGTTTCATTAATCTTGATAATGGAAAGACTAAGACACATAATTCCTTGTATGTTGAAGGGTTAAAGAATAATCTTCTAAGTGTCATTCAAATGTGTGATAAATGTTAAAACCTCACATTTCATTCTAAAGGGTGTGAGATAAGGAAAGAAGTTTTAGGAAGACTAGTGGAAAATGCAAACAGAACCTCAAGTGATGTATACATACTTGATGAAGTCAAAGAATAAAAGTGTTGTATGGAACAAACGCTAGGATTGATATCCCTCTCATCGCGTTAGTAAATGGAAGAACAAGTTCAAGGGGAGCAACCATTTTGATGTCAAAGGGGGAGAAGTTGCAGACAAGGGAATATTTGCAGACACAAGAAAAGTTGCAAACAAGGGGAGTATCATAATTGACTAAGGGTTGTCACCAATGACAAAGGGGGAGATTATTATAAATATTTTTTTCATTGATGTCAAAGATAGGGGGACACTATAGATGTCCAAGATAAATATTGCAAGATGGAGATTGTTGGAAATATTGTTTTTGGATTTTTGAAGGTCAGTTTGGATACCCTATCTTTGAAGGAATTTTTACTCTAGATACCTATCTCAAATTGGAGCATAGGTTATATGGTTGGAAATATTACTCTAAGAACTTTCCAATGGTATATGGAATTCCCTCAAACTCCCTAGGAATGAGGAGATGTGAATTTTTTTGTCTGACAACCCTGCCATAAAATTTAGGTCAACTCAGCCAGTCTTTATAGGTCGACCCTAAAAGTGAGAACAGAAATACTATAAATACATGATAGATGTGTGCATTTGAATAGAAACCAAGCAAGAGATCAATTATGAGGTACGTAGAAGTGCTCTAAGGTTCCCTAAAGGAGCTAGCGTGTATTTTTGGGGTCTAAAGGTGTGCAATAGGAGTCTTCTTGGGATTTTCTTTTTCTTAAGGTGTGTTATGAAGGATTGAAGGTTGATAATGTTGCAATGTGCACTATTTTGAGGTTGTGATGTTGCAATGTGTGTTGTTTTGAGGTTGCAATGCTACAGTATTGGATCATATTCTGGGAATGGTGTTATGAGGCTCGTTGGGGCATGAAGGCTACATGTGACTAGGGTTTGAAGGATTGTTTGTGGATTGAGGCATTCAGGTGAAGTCAGAAGTATTATGTGTATGAGGATATTATATTAGTGTTTATATAGGTCTTATTGATTTGGTGCTCAAATGAGGGGATTGGTGTCTTCAACGGGTTGGTGCCTACAAATATTGTAACAGTAGGTTGGTGCCTACAAGTGTTGTTGATTTGGTGCTCAGTTGAGGAGAGTGCGGTCTCTAGTAGGTTGGTGCCTACATCTCGTTGAGTCAATACTTAGTTAAGGAGATTGGTGTCTCCAGTAGGTTGGTGCCTACAATATTTTTAACAGTGGGTTGGTGCCTACAGACATTTATAAAGATAAGTTTATGGTTTTCTCCCAATTGGGTTTCCATGTTAAACTCTATGCATTATGATTTGAGTTTAAATGTGATTATTGTTTCTCAGCTAATGAATGGTTAAATCAACTAAAAAGTCTCTTATACTCATTCACCCCCCCTCAAGTATAAGCATAAGTTCAACATTCTTGAGGATAGGTGGCATACTTCATGAGGAAAGCAAGGTGCATGCTTTATTGGATATGAGTTTGCATTGTTATTTGGCAAGTGGAGTTGACTAAGGGTGGAATTCCACTTTCTTTCACTTAAATCCTCTTTATCAATATTCTCCATGTGCATTACTCCCTATTTCCATGTGCTCTCTCCCTATTTTAGCGCACATATCCCCATTTTCCACTCATGCGCATGTGTTTCACTCTCCTTATTCCCTCCCACGTATGCATGTTCTCTCCTTTCATGCACACCCCACCTTATCTATCATTCCACCCTTCTCAAGCATATGTGTCCCTCTCTAATGCGCAATATTCCCTATTTTCATGTGCATTCCTTCCCTCTCCCTATTTTTCTAGTGCAATCACTCTTTAATGTGTCTCCCTTTTGTCCCCTCCTCTTTCTCCTTACTCCCTCTCTTATTGTGCTAAAACCCTACTTCTTAGCGCAAATTCCCTCCTTCCCTACTTATTAGCACATTAATCTCCTAATTCCCTAAGTGCTCTTTCCTATATTTTAGGGCACAAAATCCCTTTCTTTATCCCATGCGCTTCTCTTCCTCGATCCACTCTCAGTTAATAGAGCATACACTTGACTTGTCACTCTCAGAGCGCATCCTTGGAGTTCATCTAGTGTGCATTGGAAGAGGAGCTAATCTTAGTTATATGCCCTCCTATTTTTTCCACACATGTGCACCCTCATGGATCTATATATTGGAGGCTTCTCTTCATGGTTCAAGGTCGATTTCTCTAGCAGTAAGTAGCAAATACTCTTACTATCTATGTCTTCCATTCTCTAGCTTCTAGTCTTTTTGCGAGGATCAATATTATACTAGTTTTTGAACTTTTGTTTAGTGGTGCAATCATCCCTTCAGTAAGAGCAAGAATAAAATAGCGTTATATTCTTATCGAACTTAATGTTTGTTGGAATGGTGTTTAATGTTTTATGCATGATTATGAGTTATAGCCCTTTATTTTAGTAATATTCTACAATTTAATTGTGCCCTCTTTTCATTTCCATTTATTTTCTTAAAACTAACACTACAGGAATTCCTACAAATAAAATTAACATTCATTTTGCTTACTGTCTTGTTCGTCTAATCGTAGTCAAGAAAAATTTTCTTGCTGCTATTTTTTCAAATTTGATTGCATATTTTTGAGATTTAGAATAGCAGGAAGAAATATAGGGACATCACCCTAAGGTTGGCACGCACCAGCCCAAACAGAGAGAAGACTTGTTGATGGCACCTAGGGCATTTCCTCCTACAATTAGCCTCCTTTTACAAATGATTTTACTTTATTTCAGATCTAATCTAGGGATCAAAAAGTGTGTTAATAGAGTAGAACATTGGTTTTGGGTTGTTGATTGTGGAGAGTGGACAGCCAAGAGGGTCATACCTCCTTGTGGACTCATAGCCTCGGCTCGGGGGTGGCTTTCTATTGAGATTTGGAACAGCAAGCCTATGGTTGGGAGGAACATCTCCTATTCGTAGCTAGTTTGTTCTTCATAAACAAACAAGTGTTTTGTGTGATTTCTTATGGTTAAATTTCGTTGTGTAAATTTATGTATGAATGTTGTGTGGTTGCTTGAACAATTGCATTATGTTCTTTTAGAAATGTTGTTAATTGCAAGAATTAGTTAGCATGTGCCTGCTATTGATTTTATTATGTCAAGGAAAAAAAATATTTAAGTGGATTTAGCATGAAAGGTTATTTACAAGTGGTATTAGAGCAGTAGGTTGTAGCAATGGGCCTACTACAGCAAAAATACAGTTGTTGTGTTTTAATTGGGGAAAAAAAATGGGATTATGCTAAATCCCCAATTTTTGGGTGTATATCAATCAAAATCAACTTGGGTATGTCAAAAATTATGAAGTCAACAATTGGTTTTTGTCCTGGACATCAAAATCACCAAATCTATGGAAGCTACACAAGTGTTGGGGATGAAAATTAAGTTCGCCTAGATAGAGAAATCAAGGAAAAAACCCCTCAAAATACAATTTTTAGGTGGGAGCTCTTGGTGTAGAGGTCGACTTGGTTGATTAAAGGGTCGAATGTAGCTTGGAGCAATTTATTTTATCCCTACAATACAAGTTCAGGGGTTCGTGATAGTTGCAGATTCGCAAGTTCAAAAAATTATGAAATTCGACTAAGAATCAAGATCTTTTGAATTCATCGATATAGTGTGTATCGGCGAGGAAAGAAGATCCTTCCCCAATACATCGGCGAAGGAAGATATTTTGGAGCCGCTGAAATGTCGAAGGAAGAGCTTCAAAAATCGCTAAAAAGGAGGAAAAAGAGTTTCGACGAAGAAAGTGCATTCTTCGTCAAAACATCAGCGAGAAAATGGAATTATTCACCAATACGTCGGTGAGCAGAAGTGATTTTTATCAGTGAAAAGATAAAGTTTTATCACCAATACATCGGCGAGAAAATGTGATTAATTTGTCTATACGTCAGAGGATAAATCCTATCTGGCGTCGAAACGTTGGCAATAAAATGTGATTTTTTGTCGATACAACGGAGGAGAAATCCAATCTAGCACTGAAACGTTGGTGAGAAAATGTGATTTATTTGTCGATACACCAGAGGAGAAATCCAATGTGGCGTCGAAATGTCGATGAGAAAGAAAGGTTTTTACTAGTGAGAAAATAAAATAAGTCGTTGATGAAGAAAGATAAGGAGTCAGCAAGCAAAGGAGATAAGTCACCAATAAAGGCATATATCAGTGAGGAAGGTGAATCTTGCGTCAATATATCAGCAAGGAAAAGACATTCCATCACCAATACATTGGCGAGAAAAATACAATTTGTCAACAAGAGGATTTCGTGCCAAAATGCCAAAGGAAAATGCTCTTTTGGCATTGATACGTCGGCAAGTAAAACAAATCTCAACGTCTATAAATCGATGGAAAATATGTTTTTGGGGCCAATACGTCAGCAAGGGAAATAGATCATGATTATCGATAAAGGATAAAGAGAATAAGAAAGAAGAAAATAAGGAAAACAAAGAAGAGGAAGAAAGAGATAAAGAGAAAAGTGAAAGAAGATAAGGAGGAAAAGGGAAGGAGAAAAATGATAATTTACAATAAGTCTAGAGCCGAAAACTTGTTTTGGGCATAACAAGAGTGTTTAAACTCTTAATCGGATGAAATTTTAGGTGTGTGTCCATAGTGACGAGGGATAAAAGAATTCCAATGAGGGCCACTAGCTAATTATACTTTCATTTTTGGAAAAATGTGAAATAGTGATTTTTGAAGATCTGGGTCATGCTCAGTAACCAAGGCCTAGATAAAGGTGAAAATTTTATAGATAGTTCAAAAAGAAAGCATGAAGATACCCATTTGAGCTCCTAGAAAAAATTGAAGGGGTTTGGAGTGGAAATGTTGAAATGGGGTAAAATTTACTATTTCCAGGCATGTTATGGGGATTTTTGAAAACTCAAGAAGAATAAAAGGGACCTCAAATCACCTATTTAGAAAATTTTATTTACTCGACTTTTTATTTACTCATCAATTTAAATAACTTGGTCTTGAGACAATTTTTTCATTTTTGCTCCGTTTAGAGCATAGCCATTTTTGGCCAAAAATTCCAAGTCTGGAGGAAATGCAAAAGGCACAAATTGACAAATCTAGATTGATACAGAAGTCGGATGGAATGTCATATTCTAAATCTGAGAGTTGTTGTGTATTCAAAATCATGAATAATATCAACACCTGATATAAAATTTTCCTATTTCTCACCATATTTTCTTCTACAAAAAGCAGAAGTTATCCCTTGAGATTTTTTGGTACCAGTGAAACAAGTGCAAAAAGGGGTGAAACTATTGATTTCAGAAGGTCGTAACTTCTAGCTTTGAAATTACAATAAGGCATGAGTAGATCCGTTGGAAAGGTAATATAGAGGGAAACATGACAAAGGATTGAATTCTCTGATAGAGCATCTGGTTGTTTTATTAAGCTGTGGGGAAATGGGTGATTGAGCTTTGTGAACCATGCAATTATTCAAATGGGATATTTTCCAAATAACGTCAATTTTTGGGAAAATATTTCTAGATGTTACAGGTACAGGAAAGATGTCAATAATGAGTAAGAAGGAGTGCATATACTCATGATAGTTCTTGTGCAAAGGTATATAAGCACATTTGGAATGTAATAGCCTAGTAATGGAAAGAGGTTGAATTCTAATAATAGGGTAGTGTTGATGAGAAGGGGAACACTCAAGTAGAGAATGTTATGTCAAGAGCCTATTGACCAAATGACCAAGGATCTTAATCATCAGGAAAATTGCAATACAAAGTTGGGCATTTCTACAAAGGTGTTGGAAAATTTATTAATAAAAACTATTGATGATGTAGCCTACCTACTATTAAATAAAGACAAGTTACAACAGAAGAAAGGGAAAGAAATTGATCCTGTAGATGACACAGGGTATAAACTAGATAGTTCATTTGAGATCCAAAGTATTTATTACTTGCAGGAAAATGACATGGAAGTGGGGAAAATCTTGTAGAAGTTGGTTGAGGCAATAAAGAGTTGCAGAGGGAGTGCAAAGTCACAGAGCATGTAACAAAAAGTGGATAAAGGACTCAATAAGAGTAGAACGAAATTAGTATTCAGTTGATCTAAGATCCTGAATGAATTGCAAGGGAAATCGACAAGGATTTCTCACATGAAACATTGAGCTAGCAACTGAAGAATGTCATTAATAGGCAGGGAAAGGCAAGGTAAGACTCCATAGCCTTGAAAGTAGAGATGTGATGATAGATGCAAATATTGTTGCAAAAGAGAACAAATATCTTACGAGGTGATGTGTGAGTCATCTCCATATGAAAGCATAGGAATGCCTGGAAAAGGGTTGCTAGCTATGAATTGGCAACTATGGTCGAAGTATCCAAGGAAAAAAGGAAAATCACTTATTTTATCAAAGTGCGTAGTGGAAGTAGGGTACATGTAAGAATGATTCAAGGACGAGACAGTAAAAAAATTGCGTAGTGGAAGTAGGGTACATGTAAGAATGATTCAAGGACGAGACAGTAAAAAAATGTATTCACTTAAAAGTGCCAATGGTGGAATGTATCATTCCATTGAGAGCAATTGGTCCTAAGTGGAAAGACATGGTTTCACAGTGAACCACTCAATGAAGTGAAGATTGAGCAAAGCCAATGGATATCTAGAGGTAATGGCAAGGAATGCCATAATGATTTTGGTTAAGTTGATTCAAAGATATTGTAGTATCAAGGTGATGGAATGATATAAAGCACATCATTCCAATGTACTAGAAGGTTCCAACAAGGTAAGGCTAGAACACAATTGCCTAAGTGGAGGTAGTGGCTAATTTTGATCCGCCGTGATTTTTCATCGACTTATGGTTGAGTTTTTATTTGCATGAATTAATTGACCATTAGAAACTTAACGAAGGAACGGTGGTAAGAGAATGAATTATACGGGCCATTAACATATTTGCAACTGAAATGTACCGAAAACAAGAAACCATAATGCATTGAAGTCGATAATCTGGAGTTCTGACAACTTTGTCTACGCCTCCCGCTTCTTCCTGCGGAGGGGATTCTTCTTTATTTCTGTTCAAAACTTAATAGTACATATTTACAATGCCGGTTGGCTTCTAGACTGACCTGGTCATGTTCTCCATGATCTCTAAAATCTTGCACAACTTACTTTGACCAAACGATGCCCGAAGCTCGCAAATCGGCCCGACGATCTCCTCCTCAACGGTTGCTCTGCCTCAAACCGGCTTTGACTTGGCTTTGCCTCAAAATCTCTCCAAAACCGTCCAAAAGTTGTCCAAAAGCTCACCACTCTGGCCTCAAAATGGCCTTTGGTTAAATAGTGGAAAGTTGGTTGCTCATCCCCAACTTCCTCCCCAAAAATTAGGCTCTAAAAAGCCCAATAACCCCCAAAAAAAATGGATTAATTACATTAAAAAATGGGCTAATTAATATTAAAACCCAAAATGGTTGAAAAACCACTTTATAACTATATTATAGTTGAAATTCAGGCCTAGCCCCTTTGCATCCACGCGCGCCCCTTGTCGTGGTCCCATGGCATAACCACAAGACCGCGGGCTTAACATAACCCTGCGCCAATCAATATGTAAAATGAACTCTTATATATTCTTTTACATATATTTTATAAAAAAATGTTTGGCATGGGCATATAACACTTTGCAAAGATGTAGCCGCCAGAGGTCCTGCACCGAATCCCCTGCGCCCCAAAAATTTTGACATAGCCCTCACTGGCTAAACCCGGGGTGCCACTGGCAACCCATGATTAAATAAATGTTCCAATCACTCTGCCAACAACCAATACCACGCGGTCGACATCCCGATTGGTCCATTACGCGTCGTAGTCGACCGCCACGCCACTTCTGGCCATATCGCCATCTTTTGTACCTGCTACATCATCTCCGCCGACGCCATCCATGCCACGGTCACCCCTTCCAGGACATCGTCACTTTTAGGGATTGGTCCAAGTGCACGCTTCAAAATGCTACATCAACTCGACATCGCAGTCATCGCTTCGAGGTCAGCGACGTGTCATCGTTACTTGCCATGCCATCGCACGCGACGTGCACGCGACGTACACATGTCTCCATGGATTGACATCGTCATGTACCTGACCGTATCGACAAAATGTACCAAGATCCAAAATTCTTTTGTCGCTCGGCTTGGCGTATCGGGATACTTCTCCATACTCCACTCGCTGACAAAAAACATACCACCGAATCGTGAAGACAAGCCTATCGCAATGGTGTTGGTTTCATGGAATTTCAATTTCATTTTGAGCATTTTTCATGCCCCGATAAAGCTTCCCGCTAACTGATTGATCATTACCCCACAATAAGACCTTTTGGTCCCCAGAAGGTTACTGACCACTCGACAAGCTCTGGATAGGCCACCGGGTTTGCTCTCAATTTCCAAAGATATTTACCGGAAGCAGCATTGTACTGAAGTTGAGACATCCACTTCCTCGGGCGTAATCCAAGTGACTGCCTTCTCTCCTTCACGGTGTTCGTTTTGCTTCGCCGGTAATCCTTCCTCCTTCGTAGGTACATGTAAAATACTTTTGTCCCCTTCTTCTGACGGCTCGATTAAGCTTCCAACAGCTTTAGCCTTTTTGAAGGTCCACCTCTTTAGTTAAAACGTACAACGCGCTTTTGGCATCCAGACCTGCTAACCTTCTCCTTCTTCCGTTGTGGACTCGAACCTTTACGTCATGTTTCCTTCCTGGACGACATACATAGGTTTCCTCAGACAAAGTTTGTCTCTTCCAACACTTTGGCACACAATGCTTAGTGAATGACAATAAGCACATCGATAAAGTTTCCACAAGTTCTCGTTTACTTGATTATGCTTGTTACAATCAAAAGGAGAATTAACAAAAATACGACCATTATACCTTCCATGTTGATCTTCACCTTTGAGACGACTTGCATTCACTACCACAATCCTCAAGTGATGCACCATTTCCTTTTGTGAAGTGTCTCGCAATGTCTTAAGTTGGCCATTTGAAGCTTTAATTGCCTCCTCAAGTTTTGGAACCCATCTGGAAGACTCTCCAAGGTCCCTCTTTCATATCCCAATCCTAAGTATCCAGGCCTTTCCTCAACCTCAATAGGGTTTACAATGCCTTGACCTCTACATCCAAGTCCCTTTCCTTCTTCATAACCCATTCCATAATATTCTCAAACCTACACCTTTTGTGTGTTTTCAAATTCACCAAAACCAACTCGATGAGTATGGGGAAATTTTACCGAGAAACCTCACCGCATACCTCGGGATATGTTGTTCCAAACAGATGTAGAAGGTACCTCCTTCAATGCTTCTTTTCCTTTGTTGTTCTTTGAAGCTTTACTTGAACCGTGCTCTTTCATCCAAGTAGTCTTCATACAACACCTTCTACCATTCGCCATGGCAAACACTGACCTCAACTTCTTCTCGCCTTAGAAAGTCCTCCTGTAGATGCCATTTTCCTCCTTGAGATGTGTTCTTCCCTGGTTAACATGCAAACTCAATTCCAAACGTCAACTAGCTCTGATACCACTTGATCCGTCAGGATTTTTCGAATGACTTATGGTTGAGTTTTTATTTGCATGAATTAATTGACCATTAGGAAACTTAATGAAGGAACGAGAAAAGAGAATGAATTATACAGCCATTAACATATTTGCAAATCTGAAATGCAATGAAAAACAGCAAACCATAATGCACAGGTTGATAACGGAGTTCGGCACAACTTTGCCTACGTCTCCAGGCCTTTTCTCTGTGAGGGAGGCTTCTTTATTTCTGTTCAAAAACTTAATACTACATCTTTACAATGTTGAATGGCTTCCAGACTGATCTGGTCATGTTCGCTCAGATCTCTAGAATCTTTCACAACTTATGGAACCTGAAACGGATGTCCCGAGCTCTCAGAAATCGTCCGACAGCATCTCCTCCTCAACAGCTTCCCTGCCTCAAACTGGCTTTGACTTAGCTTTGCCTCAACATCTCTGCTCTCCAAAACCGTCCAAAAGTTGTCCAAAATCTCACCACTTGGCCTAAAAATGGCCTTGGTTAAATAGTGGGAAAGTTGGTTGCTCATCCCCAACTTCCTCCCAAAAATTAGGCTCTAAAAAAGCCCAATAACTCCCAATTATGAGTTAATTACATTCAAAATGGGCTAATTAATATTAAAAACTCAAAAAAATGGTTGAAAAACCACTTTATAACTATATTATAGTTGAAATTCAGGCCTATCCTCTTTGCATCCACGCGCACCCCTTGTCGTGGTCCCATGGCATAACCACAAGACCGCGGGCTTAACATAACCGTGCGCCAATCAATACGTAAAATGAACTCTTATATATTCTTTTACATATATTTTATAAGAAATAATGTTTGGCATAGTGGTTGGCGGACTTTATAAAGACGTAGTCGGTTGGGGAGGTCCGGGGTTCGAATCCCCCGGGCCCCAAAAAATTTTGACATAGCCCTCATTGGCTAAACCCGGGGTGCCACGTGGCAGCCCGTGATTGGGCCACGTGGCACCCAATCACTTGCCAACAAACTGCCATGTGTCGACATCCGATTGGTCCACATGTCAGAGCCGTACTGCCACGTCACTTCGCCACGTCATCCTACTGACGTCATCCATGCCACGTGTCACCCTTCCAGTGGTGACACGTGTCACTTTAGGATTGGTCCAAGTGCACGCCAAAAATGCCAAATCAGCCTAACACGTGTCATTGCCTGAGGCTGCCACGTGTCATCGGTACGATTACGCCACGTGTCGCACGCACGAACGTGCCACATGTCTCCTGTACGGACTGACACGTGTCCTGTACGGACTGTACGGACAGGTACAGTCAGCATCCAAAATTTTGCCTGTTTGGCTTGGCGGACAGAATGTGATATCTTCTCCATACGAACTCCGTTTGACAAAAAAATTATACCACCGGAATCAGGAAGACGGGCCAGACGCAATGGTGTTGGTTTCGTTGGATTCCGAGCACTTTCATTTTTGAGCATTTTTTATGCCCGGACAGGCTTCTGAATCCGATTTCGGATCAAATTTGGAATATTGGATGGAATTGTAGAATGGTCAAGTGGGACTTGGATAGAACAAGTTCAGATCAAGGAATGATAGTGCACAGATGAGTATAATGATAGTGCATAGGGATACAAGAATCTAGAAGGATTCAAGGATAGCTACATGGAGCACAAGAAGTTTAAATAGATATGTGTTGGAGTGTATACTAGAAGTGATGCATGATGCATCCAATGAAGCTAAAATGCATATGCGTTAATAGACATATTGAGATTGAATGCTTGGTGCATATTTATTTGCATTAGTGCATGTGGGAATTCTTGAATATGCACATGGCATGCTTGTAGACTAAGAGTAGTTTGCTTTGCTATTATATATGCAATAATGATGTTAGAATCATTGAATATGACTAATAATGGATTATGCATACAAGAAAAATATTTTTAGCATGGTTGAAAGTGATGATGTTGTTGTTGCACATGAGATCCATCTGTATGAAGATAATGAAGATGGTAAGAATGTTGATCAAGAGGTTGGTAAAGGGAGCCTACAAGCTTCTACAAAATACTAGTTGATCAGATAGCATCAAGTAATTTTATAACAACCATGTACGCATGCATTTGGTTGCTTATGTTGCATAAAATGATGAAGGTAATTGAAGTAAAAAATCCCTCAGCTAAAGTTCAATATTTGAATTGATGTGAAAAGGAAAAAAGCCTTGAGTATACAAGTATTGTTTAATGCTTGAATGAATTTATATAGAATTTAGTGGTATGTTGTGTTGGTTATGAGATCATAACCATTTCAAGTCAAGAGACACACTCCTAGTATAGAAATGGATTTCAATAAAGCTAGCCATGTGTGAGGCCATGATGTGGTTGGATATGGAAGGGTTGTAGTTCCATACAAGTGCTTAATGGTCTTCCCATTTATAACCAATATTTGGACTGCAACCTCCTTGTTGACACTGAATGTCACTAAAGGATTAAATTCATGGTGTTGTGTATGGGTCAAAGAGGAAGGTATCCAAATAGTTGAACAAGTAATCGGAAAGAGTTTGGATGATGCATGGAGGCATTGGCTAGACATTCCAGCTCACCATTGTGGAATACATGACATAGGTATGTGGTATTTTGGAGTCAATGCAAGGATGCATTGTATATATGTGGCCATGGGTATTGGCACATCACTTTATTTATTGGTAATGTTTTATTACATTATGAAAGGCTTGGGTGTTGATATTGCATGTGTAGGTAATGACAGTTTCATTCCATTTAATATGAATAGTAGATAGAAGTGATGGAATTGTTGGAAAGATACAATTCTCAGATCATTTCAGGAGTTGTAAATATTACAAAAAAAATGTAATGTGCATGAATACTGACAATTTGTTTGGCTGAATGAAAGTTGAGAAAATTGCAGGGAGAATGGTCTTGGATATGACAATGGTGTAAGCCCATAAGGAATATTGATGCATGTTGTTGCAAGAGCCAAACATTGTGAGAAGGAATCTCATAATGGGAAACTTGATTTTTCCTTCTGAACAAATTTGGAATTATAAGTAAAATTGTTAGATGATATCTCATGAGGACTGTATGTGTATGATACAAGATAGATGATGGCTACTAAACTTGAAATCTTGATAAGAAGGATACTATTATGACAATGGGATCTTATGATTTCCACATCTTATATATTTCCAGCGGGAGTCTAGTAGTAAGTTGGCACTCTCCTTGCATGAGAACACCTTGGAAAATGATGGATTGTCTGAGGGACTATGTAGCAGTGAAGGGGATTCTTTAGCTTAGAGGGTGAGTGTAGCAAGAAAGAGGAAACTTAAGAATGAATATGGTATGGTGGTTGGAATCATGGGGGTGTGTTTGAAAGGATAGTGGGCTAAATTATTTCCCATGCAACTTTGTGAAGCACCAAATAGCCATACAAATGAGTATTGGTTTATGATCGCAAACTTATTTTGAATAAATGTTTATATTTTGGAGTTGAAAACTCTTGTGAATAATATGATTTTTATATGATAATGGATATAACGTGTATAATTTCTTAATGGCTACTATAGGAATAGTTGAAGAATGAAAGACGTGAACTAGGCTTGTAGAAGAAGCAAGTTGGCTGGCTTGTAGAAGAACCAAGTTGTCAGACTTGTAGAAGAAACGAGTTGTTAGGATTGAAGAGTGAACTCTTTTGTGAGTTTCACTACAGCAATATTTCCATTGTTATCTCCTAGTAGTTTTTCTAGCAGCGAGTTCCCTTGAGTTTCGAGTAGTGATATTCTTGGTTACATGTGCTAGAGAGACCCTGATAAACGAATGATACAACTCGATGGACTAGGAGTAGTGAAGCGGGTTCATTTCTTGGGTTGGGTATGATGAAAGGAAGAGAGCTGGAGGAAATCGGGGTAGTTGTAGGAGAATGCCATTGGGTTGTGGGAATAGACAAATGATGAAAGTGGTTGTAGCTAGGATTCGTGAAGCAACATCTTTGATACTTCCTAGCTAGTCTATGTTGGATTACTGAGGGATGTGGTACAACCTGAGGGACTATGGTGCAGAGAAGGGGGTACACTTACTTGGATTGTGCAGAAGTAGGGGGGTTGAGAGATTGTAGGTTGGAATTGTTGCAAGAGTTACTGAAGTGTGAACTCATTATGTACAGTTTGGGGTTGGAGTGCCTATGTACATGTTTATATTTGGGTTGAAGAAACTGTGTTCATTTAGGCTAGAGAGCCTATATGATGAATAAGGGCCAGAGATACTAGAATTGTAATACATATGTACACATGTATGGTGTTGTGCACTGAAGAAAATGAAAAAATAAGGGGGAGGGGATGTAATATCCCCAATTATAATCCCACAATTATAATGTAATTGTGAAAATATTAATTAAGTTAGTGAACCAATATGGTTGAGTGGGATAGCTCGTATGAATTTATATGGCCAAGGGTCAAGCTACGTAAAATGTACACTAAAATTATTAAAAAAAATAATTATCATTGGTTGTGGTATGAGCAGGATGGTAACGACGGGGAGCTATGATTCCACAAGAGAGGGATAAAGAGGGGTCCAAGAGCTAACCCATTTATATTAATTCATCTATTTCGTTATAATGTTTATTCCCTTAGAGTCCCCGAGGTGTAGGATAGTCGGTGACGGAGTGTGTTGTTAAACCACTCCGTGTTGTTAAAGTCACCGATTCAAAACCTGCGGGGACAAAAAATCCAACCATGTTAAGGGTTGGTGTGGCTCAAGCCGGGTGTGATCCCCGAGTGATTTTGACGACTTAGATGCCCCTGAGTCACGGTTTCTCAAGCCACAGGTTAATCGCGTAGCCAACAGGTCCCGCACAAATTAACAAACAAAAAAAATGTTTATTCCCTTAGAAATATCAAAAATTTATTAAAGTGATGTAAGAGTGGTAGTTGGGAAAGGTCAACTCACTAATTTATGATAGCATGGGCTGAGTACAATTATTTTTTTGGAAAAGTGAGGGTCAAGCTTGCTTCAGAAGAAAAGGAAATTCGCTAGCTTTTTGGGTGAGTTTTTCATGTTGGTTTTGGAGAGAAAGAGGAGGGATGAGTGTTGGAAAAAGAGCACCAGCCATGTTATGCTTCAGGATAGCCATTGTTGGGTTGTGTTTTGTGTTGAAAATGAGGTTGTAGGCCTGTAATGAAATTTGTATCCCTATAAGTGACATTTCATGTTGAGTAAATGGCTCTAGAGCCTTGAGAAGGTTATTGTGAGCATTCATGGAGAAGTTGAGAGTTCTTGAAGTCCCCGACTATGATATTTCTAGCCAGCCAAGGGCACTAGAGCCCTGTAGGGAAGTAGGAAGGCCCGAGGGATTGCATGGCAGAGAAGGGAGATCATGTTCCTTAGGTTATGTAGGTTGAAGGGAAGAGAGTTGGTGGATTGGCATTGTTGTTGGAACAGAACCTAGGTTTTGGTTTGTTGATTGTGGAGAGTGGATAGCCAAGAGGGCCAGACCTCCTTGTGGACTCGTAGCCTCAGTTCAGGGGTGGCTTATTGTTGAGATTTGGAACAGCAAGCCTATGGCTGGGAGGAACATCCCCTATACACATTTAGTTGGTTCTTCATAAATAGGTAAGTGTTTTGTATGATTTGTTATGGTTAAATTCCGGTGTGTAAATTTATGTATGAATGTTGTGTGGTTGCTTGAACAGTTGCATTATGTTTTTTTAGAGATGTTGTTAATTACATGAATTAGTTAGCATGTTCCTACTATTGATTTTATTGTGTCAAGGAAAAAAAATATTTTAGTGTGTTTAGAAGGAAGGGTTCTTTACATCAATGAATTTGATATAATAACACTCTTTATCATGATATCTTATCCAAGTGGTTGTCTGAAGTTCACCTATTGTTTGTGGAGATTCTAGTCTCCCAAGGATTGAGATTACACTTTTTATTCATTTGGTCATGAATCATGAAATTTTTGGGAACACGGGCTTGGGTACAAAAGTGGTTTCCTTCAATGGTGTTGGTGTTAGATCGGAGGTTGTCATAGATATTCGTTGGATGCACCAGAGCCCATATGTACCTGCAAAGTTTGGATTGGTATTTTCTAATGAGGCAATAGGTGGAGGATAGGGTTTAAGTGGTGGTTTTCCCTCCTTTGCAGATAAAGTATGTCAATATTCTTTCAAAGGTTATGGTATAGGGTTAGGTGGTGTTTCTTCATCAATTATGGAGACCTTTAATATGCATATCCTTTCATAAAATGTTGGCGTCCATCATGTTGATAGTTTGGTGTATGGTTAAGGTGGTCTAGGGTCAGCCTTCATAGGATAGTCTCTTACAGTTTTGGAGTCATGTGACAATGCTTTTAGTATTTTGAGGATAGATACTAACTCGAATTTTGGGGGAGATAAGTCAGTCATGTCTTGTGGATCTGGTGAGGTCATTGTTGAGGAAAAGATATGAAATGATCTTACTCAAGCATTTTCAGATTTTGCTTGGCTAAAGAAAAATAGACAGGAATGTCACCCTAGGTTTATAGCCATCAAAAATAAAATCCTAATTCACAAGTATCAATTACAAGTGCTTAGGCTAGTCTTTTTCACAAATAAAAGATTGTTGGAAAATTAATTTTTATATGATTTTCTGAATATAATAGTTGTTGAAAACAAGTGTAAAAACAGAAGTAAGACACCAAGATGATCATCAAGACAAATGAGACATAAATCAATCCTTTATTTCATTCCAATTTACCAAAGAGTCATTTTCTTTACAAAATCTCATACAGAAATTTCAAACCAAAGTCAAACTTAGACATCCCCGATGGAACATACAAAAGGACCTCTGACAGAAAATCAAGACTGGACTCTAAAAGTTGGATCAGCTTGCCACATATTGTTTCCCACTCGACTCTACACAATATCCTTTGTCAGTCATGAAAACTAATTCACAAACAGACAAGTCTACACAGACTATCAAAGATAGATCAACACCTCTGAAAAACAAGTGTATGAATGATGTAATTCAACCCTGAATGTTGTTATCTACAATAAGACCTTGCTATCATAAAAGAGAATTAGGTTTGTGATAAATTAAGGAATGAATGAAAACTGAACTATCTCAACATAAACTCAAAGAGCAAACCTTAGTATGCTTCTCCTTCTATCCTCCTCTTGTTCCTCCCTTTCTTTTTTCCTTTAAGCCAATTAGAATTGGTTGAAGTAGTTGAACCAACTCATTAGTTAAGTTAATTAAAAGACTCAACCAACTTTTAGTTAGAGGGAAAAGTAATAATTATAATAAGGGTTATAAATAAATAATAACTAGTAGGTGGGAGCCCTTGTGACTCCATTTAGCTCTTAACAACCATGACATACTAGTTAATTAAGAAAAACACACCTCCTTGTGACTCTCGTCATCATATTAACATTTAACAATTTATCTCAATAATGTTTGCAATTATTTCCAAAATATATTACCAACATATCCAAAAGCATGCCATACGAAAATCTAAAGTCAATTGTCATCAACAACAATAAGAAAACTTAAAATCCATATTTTCCAGTTTGTGAGGCAATCTTTCCCTTGCCGATG